>VXAZ01004466.1:116253-162456 GCA_013399875.1 Gymnorhina tibicen
AATCCCAGCACATTCTTGCTGTCTGGGGGTTTGACTTTTTCAGGGACTTCTGCTGTAGTAAAGAAATTTTAGGAGAAAATTTTTTTTTTTTTTGGTAAAAGGTGTTAATGTTCTTTCAGGTAACTGGGCTTTGCAGCAATGCATGCTGGGCATGGAGTTCTCAGGACGGGACTTGGCTGGAAGAAGAGTGATGGGATTGCTGCCAGCCAAGGGGCTGGCCACAGTGGTAGACTGTGACAAGAAGTTTCTGTGGGAGGTGCCTGAAAACTGGTAGGTCAACTTCTGTTTTCTGGTTAAGATTTGCCTTCCTGCCTGAGTCTGATGACAGCCCTTATCAAACCTGAGTGCTGCACAATGGGGTAGATTCCCCTCTGAGAAATGTTAACAGGGCTATAGTGTCCCAAGCAACTGTAGGATTTTGTGTTAGATTCACTGCAGGAGTTCAGCACTAGTTTTTGTACAATGGCTTGCACAAGGTTCTCATCTTTTTTTGGGCTCTTAGCTTCATGTGTTTCAGTATACACTGGGATTTCAGTGTTGGTTATGTTACTGGTTAGTTACTGAAATATTCTTGCAGAACGATGAAACTTGGCTGTGCTTGGCAGCTGTGGTAGTCTGCTGTGTGATTGACAATCACTAACACTTTCTGATCTATCTCAGCAGCTTAGCCTTTCCATTGCAGAAAGGCAAATTTCATCAGGAGAATCTAGTAGTCTTTTCCAAGGCTAAAGATATCTCTTCCACTTTGCTCCTTAGGACTCTAGAAGAAGCAGCTTCAGTGCCTGTGGTTTATGCCACTGCTTATTATGCTTTGGTGGTTCGAGGTGGTATGAAGAAGGGTGAGAGTATCCTTATTCACTCTGGCTCAGGAGGTGTGGGCCAAGCAGCCATTGCCATTGCCCTGAGCATGGGTTGTCGTGTCTTTGCTACTGTAGGTGAGTACTGAGGGCCCAAAGTCATGGGGAGAAATAGATTATAGGTAATAGAGGAAGCATGTGTGCGCACACACACACACACACATATATATATATATATACCTATTTAGGTATATACTTATTCCCCCCAATATGATCTGCTGTAGCTTTGATCTAGTTTCCAGGCTGAGAACAGGATACATGGAAATACAGCTACTGACTCTGTGCTTGGAAATTCCACAGCACAGTCTAATTTATCTACATCTGTACACTATATAATCAAAAGTATGGAAGAAGATCACGGCTTCCTCATTTTAAATTTAGTAATATGAATCCAATGCCTGTCCATTGAAAGGCTCTGATCTGTTTCTGGTCCTTGCTCTATTTCATAAATGTGCAGGAGCAACCAGACAGCCTTTGTCCTAAGGTCTGACATCTTGAGAGACTGAAAGCTTGGAGATGGCTTCTCAGACTTACAGTCCTTGGGGGAAAGATGTGCAGTGGAAAATGGGCTGTTTCATCATAAAAATTACATTAGTGACATCTTTCAACCTGTCTTCTGCTTCCAGGTTCCACTGAGAAACGTGAGTATCTCCAAGCAAGATTCCCACAGTTAGATGCTAATAGCTTTTCCAGCTCCAGAGATACTACCTTTGAGCAACATATACTTCGAGTTACCAATGGAAAAGGTGAAGTTCAAGAAATACTTTTCCTTTTTTTGTCAGCTATGCCACATTATGCAGTTGTACATTCTAAAGACAGTATGAGTCACTTGAGGACAGGGTTAGGCTCTCAGCAGAGTTGAGTTTAAGTAGTTGTCTCTCCTTTCATTGCAGGTGTCAACCTCGTGTTAAATTCCTTGGCAGAAGAGAAGCTCCAAGCCAGTTTGCGTTGTCTCGCTCGACATGGACGCTTCTTGGAAATAGGCAAATTTGATCTGTCTAACAACAGTCGTCTTGGTAAGACGGGGCATCGGGAAATGCCTCTCATTAGGTTCTAGCTGCTGCCCAGCACCCTTGGGTCCCTTTCTGCATGGCAGCTCTCCAGCCTCCCCAAAATGTACGTTTGTGTCTGGTGTTACTTGGTCTCAGGTGCACAACTGGCATTTGTTAAATTTTATATCACTGATGATTGCTCAGTGTTCCAGTCTATCCAGACCCTTCTGCAAGGCAGTCAACAGCATCTACCAATTTTGAAGGCACAGGGCAAGATTAACCTGAATACTCTGGGATGGGAAAAAATTTTTGAATGTTATAAGGTGATGTCTTAGTGAAAAATTACAACTGTGTTCTCCTGTTGTAGAATGATTGCATATAGTGTTGACAGTCTGCTTCCTTATTCTAATTAAATTTCAGAAGATCCTATCATGTTGGAAAACCTTGCTATGAGGAAGAGTCTCCTGTGGAGATAGGCATGATGTATGTAGTATTCTAGCTCCCCTGTGACTCTAACTCAGCTGTCACTAGACAAAAAAAAATGTCCTTTTTAATATCAGACTGACCATTATATAGCTTGTCCTCTCAACACACAATTTTTGGGAGTGGAGTTTCTGTGAAACTGGTCTGTTTATAAGAGAACAATGTAATGAATATAGCATTTGGAGAGTATATGCAAGAATGAGTTTGGAAAATGTAGAATTCAAGCATCTGATTGCTTTACTCCTGTGAACTACCCAGAAATGTTTCTGAAGCAGAGGATAGGCTCCATTTTGAAATGTCAGCAGCATCAGGTCTTAACCAAGTTGTTTTTTCTAGGAATGTCTCTCTTCCTCAAGAATGTGGCATTTCATGGGATCCTACTAGACTCAATATTCGATGAGGGAAACCAAGAGTGGGAACTAGTATCAGAGTTGTTGAAGAAAGGCATAAAAGATGGTGTAGTAAAGCCCCTGAGGAGTACAGTCTTCAACAAAGAAGAGGTAGAAGCTGCCTTCAGATTCATGGCACAAGGAAAACATATTGGCAAAGTTATGATCAAGGTAATGAGATGATGATTTTGATTCTCTGATGCATCTGGCTGTCCTCTGGTGACTGTTGGATATTTTGATCCATTTTGAGTTGAAGTTCTATGAATAGGGCAGCACAGGGTCAGTTTTTACTGCTGGCACTGTCACAATTGTAACTGTCAAATCTGGCACTGATTCTACAAGGTTCATTCCCATTGACTGAAGGAGCATAGCATGGAAACATAAGAGATGCAGAGATGCAGTATGTATCTGATTTTAACTAGTTTTTTTTTTCTTTTTTTTTTCCTTTTCTTTTTGTGTGTGTGTGTGTGTGTGTGTATGTGTGTGTATGTGTGTGTGTTTTGTTTGTTGTTTTGTTGGTTGGTTGGTTGGTTGGTTGGGGGTTTTTTTGTGGGGGGAAGGTCCAAGAAGAGGAAAAGGAGTATCCTTTAAGAAAGTCTGAACCAGTTAAAATCTCCGCAATCTCCCGAACCTCCTGTCCGCCCACCAAGTCTTACATCATCACAGGGGGCCTAGGAGGATTTGGGCTCGAGTTGGCACAGTGGCTAGTTGAGAGAGGAGCACAGAAAATTATACTGACATCTCGTTCTGGCATACGAACTGGTAAGCAAAAATTGTAAGGGAACATGACTGCCTTTCAAGAGACTTCACTTTGTAGTTTCTCTCCATTTTTCAGTGTCCTATTGGTGACTAATAATGTCTAGATCTCTTTCCTTTCCTGTATTATCTCACTTAAAACAAGATGTTGTCTCCTTCATTGTAAAGGAGGAACTATCTTTTAGCTTGACCTTTTTTTCCAACTACTACTTTCCCCCTTTTATGCTTCCTAATTCTATCAACCCATTTTCTCTCTTAGCCAGGATTTTTTCTGTAGCCTTTCTTTTACCTTAATGCCCTCTGCCAAGCCTGCCTACCTCACGGACTTGTCTACTGGCTGTAGCACATTGGATCACATGCCACAAGGAAGGGCCTAAAAAGTCCTTGTTAAAGATATTTTGTCCCTCAAGTTACATGTGTGGATGCTCACTCCTGCTCCTTAGATAGCTCATCTGTAAAGATGGACCTTACTATCTGATAATATCCATAAACATTTTTACTCAGATTTAAGGTGTTAGTTTGATTACAGATGCAGCATTGAGATTTCTTATCAGTGATAGTCTTCAGTATTTCCTCATACAAATTCAGTCATAACACAGCTTCTCTCTGTCTCTACAGGTTTCTTCTTTCTTTTGGCAAGTTCACAATCACACCACTTGTGTGTACAAACACATAGATCAAATGCATCTTCTCAAGTTTGTCAGTGCTACTATAATCAGTTGTTTTGCTCTAATCTAGCCAATCTTTCCAATCTCAGTACCAAAATTTTTGTTCGTTTCTCTACACAGTTGTATTTTTCCTTCCTTCCCTCCACCACCACCCCAACCCTTAGGGTCTCCCGATGCTGTTCTCCACTTTCTCTCTTTAGAATATTTCTGAAATTTAAGTGATTTCTTGTTACTGTTCAGATTTTGTCCCATTTTTGTCTTGTAGCTGAATCAGGAATTATATAGCTATTCAGTCCCTATCTAGTCAGAAAAGCATAAAGAAGCAGGTTAACCAAAGCCTTATGGTTGGGATGCTTCATCCCAGGCACTGTCCACCTTTATTTTTTTCTAGGCTACCAGGCTAAACGTGTTAAAGAGTGGAAGGCACTGGGAATCGAAGTGTTGGTATCTACCAGGGATATTGGAACACTAGAAGGAACACAGCTATTGATAGAAGAAGCTTTGCAGCTTGGACCAGTTGGAGGCATCTTTAATTTGGCTGTGGTAAGTGACAAAAATGCTCAGGACTTGTAAGAGGCAACATTCATTCAAGTGACTTTTTTACTGAAGGCAGTCAGGCTTCATACCATTTTAGTTAAGTTCTCTGTGTTTCAAAGGACTCTATGCTTTGGTTTTACCTGGTGACTAAAGGCTTATGGGTCTGTTCCCCTGATCTGAGAAGCAACAGTATTTGGCCAGTGAGTTCAGTTCTGTGGTAAGACAAATGTTGCCCTCGACCCCTGTGGACAAGAAAAATCCCATGTAGAACTTGCCAGAATTTCTGCAGTGTCAATATTGAAAAAATACTGAAGAAAGCAGACTTGACAAAAGCCGTGTTGTCATATTTTGGGATATTCGGGATATGTCTGTACTGCAAAGTTACAAAAATACATTGCGTAGTGATATCCTCTCATATCTCAAGCCATGTGGCATATTTAAACAGAGAAACTGGAGATACTGAAACTACACTTTCTCTTTTAATCCCTGTCCCTACCTCCCATAGGTCCTTAGAGATGGCATGATTGAAAATCAGACCCCAGAATTATTCTGGGAGGTCAACAAGCCCAAGTATTCAGGCACCTTGCATTTGGATTGGTAAGTGTCTGCAGATGGGACAAGTAAGAACTGCTTTTAAGGTCACAGAACTGATCAAACTTCAGTCATTTTAGTCTTGCACTGGCCTTCGATGTTTAATACAATTAGCAGGTTTTTCTGATGACGTTTCTCTCTCCTGCTCTGCTCCAAGGGTGACTCGTAAGAAGTGTCCAGACCTGGACTATTTTGTTGTGTTCTCCTCTGTAAGTTGTGGAAGAGGAAATGCTGGGCAAAGTAATTATGGCTTTGCCAATTCTACCATGGAGCGTATCTGTGAGCAGCGACATAATGATGGACTCCCAGGTAAGATGGCTTTACCCACTGCACAGTATAAACTATCTCGTCAAACATCCAGATGAGGGCCAGCTCATATCTGGACTTACCTGGAGTGATAAAGTATGTTGAACGCTGTTTCCTGCTCCTAGGTGTTACCCTGAGTCATTCATGTGTGAATGAATACTGACCGTTTAACAGTACAAGGGAAATGCAGACCTTAGCATAGCTGCTTATTAAGTGCCTTTTTTATTACCTCACTCTTGTTGCTGCCATGTGCTTTAGTTAGCTGCTTAGTGTGTTCTTTTAATTTCTCCTCCAGGCCTGGCAATCCAATGGGGAGCCATTGGTGATGTGGGTATCTTGCTGAAGACAATGGGAAACAAAGACATTGTGGTGGGGGGAACAATTCCCCAACAAATCAGCTCATGCCTGGAGGTGCTCGATGTCTTCCTGAATCAACCTCATCCTGTCACATCCAGTTTTGTCCTAGCAGAGAAGGTCTCAGTGAAAGCTGAAGGAGGTAGTCAGCGGGATCTTGTAGAAGCTGTTGCTCACATCCTGGGTAAGTACTGTCGCTCAAGCACTACTGGGCAGTGTCTACTCTCTCAATACTTTTGGAAAGCAGGTAGTGCTGCTGTAGGTGCTCTGCTCAGCATCTCTTCCTAATCTCCTGTGGTGTGGGTATGTTACTGTTGTGAGACTGATTTTTTTTTTTTTTTTTTCCTTTACACTGCTTCATCTCTCAAATAATGACTTTGTTTCTTGTATGGGTTTTTCTCTGTTACTGTGTTTACATAGATGTGCATATATACTCCAGTGTCGTGGGTTTTATTTAGAGTGAACTGGTACCTTTCTCCAAATGGAGAATCAACAGGAACAGCCCCCAAGAACAAAATTCTGAGGCAGCACATAATAGAGCAAATACATAACTAACTTTCTGAGTACTATTCCAGCTTTCAAACATTCACCTTGGTATGTCCCCATGCCACAAAAAGTAGTTTTTTTCTACTTACTGTCTAACTGGTAGTGTATTTACTTACCAGCTCTGTCTGTCATCCCATGTGAACGTCTAGTAACCATAGCTTAACTATGCATTACAAGTATCATGTCCTTCTGTCTGTCTTGAACCTGCTTTCTTTTACCATTGTGTCTCTTATTTTTGTGTGGCTGGTGAATAATTGCTGACAGCTCTATCTACTATGTCCCACTTCAGTTGTCTCTTTTGCAGACAGAATTGTCTATTGAGCCTTTGTTTTCTACCAGAAAAGGTACTGATAAATGAAAGACTCTCTTGAGTGTTACTTAAGGAGTTGTTTGCAGCTGACAGCAAATCTGACCTCTCAGAGCAGATGTGGCTTTTAGAAGTCATAGAAAAGTGTCTGAGAAGTCACACCAGCTATAGGGTTAGTTTGGAAGAAGAGAGTATGAAAGCAACAATGGGAGGAGCTAGTAAGGAAGCCTGATAGTGGGAAGGGTGGCAACATGGGGCAGCACAAGGTGGAGAAGGGGACGAAGAGCTGTAGATGCAGGTGTTATTATGAGAGGCCTTTTATGGGTAAGGAAAGGGTGAGAGATTGAACAGTGTGAAAATTAAAGGGGAAAAAGCAATGAAGCCTAAACCTATCACCTCCTCCTCCAGTGTGATAGACATCAAGTGTTGCAATCAACCATCATTGACACTGATAACTTTCATCTCGTTATAGCTGAGGATTAGTTCCGTTAGGTCTAGGACTGCAGTTTCAATTAGAGCCTCCAGTGTGTGAAATGTGTCTAGCTGACTGGCTGTTCTATATTTGGTCTAGAGCTGATGTGAAAATATTCGCAGCTATTTAGTTGGGACTGATGTATCTCCTGTCATAAATCTGTGCACATTTAATATGTACTCTAAATACTAGATGCCATATGACAAGGTGGGGGTTATAGAAGAGGTAACTTACGAAAGTATTAGATGATCCTGGAAGGTAAACTGCAGCTCTGTAGCTGCAGTTTATTGAGATTTTAGGAGAAGAAAGCAAGTGGAGAAGGCTGCTAGAGAGGCCTAAAGCTGAAAAGAAATTGGCCTTTTAATAGTATGCTGTTTTGTTTGCAGGGATCCGTGATGTGAGTAGTCTGAATGCTGAGAGTTCCTTGGCTGACTTGGGCTTGGATTCCTTAATGGGTGTGGAGGTGCGCCAGACGCTGGAGAGAGACTATGACATCATTATGACCATGAGAGAAATTCGACTCCTTACGATCAACAAACTGCGTGAACTTTCTTCCAAGTCCAGGACAGCAGAGGGTAGAGTGTCTGGATTAGGATTGCTACCAGTCATCTGAGTCCAAATAATTAAACTCCCAATCCACTGCTTTCATCTCTAGTGACATAAACCTCTGTCAGATCATGAAGTAAAGTTATAATTGAATAGCTCTTAAGTGACAGGCATGTCACAGAAGTGTATTGACCACTGGGACAGGCCCATCATTTCTGGGGGCAGGGTGTATAAGCAAGTGTGAAAGCTGCATTCTTGCTTCGCTAGCAGCTGCATGCATGAGTACTCTTATGCAGCTATGTGTGGGATGCAATTTGAGAACTTTAACTTGGCTGGGAAATAAATAATGTAATGTCATGCTTACAGGTAGCTAAAAGCATATGCAGTAGCTGCAGAGCAACTGACAGTTGGAAGATCCCTCTGTCTGTGACCTGATGATGTAGTGAGGCAACAGGCTAATCTAGAGCAGCCTTGAGGTTGTCCGTTAGGACCATGGCTACATGACCGAGACTGACCCTGAAGCTAATTGGGTTTGTCTGGTGTGCTTTCCTTCAAAGAGCTGAAGTCATCCCCACTAATGAAGACAGTCGCAGGCGAATCTCCAAAACTAGATTTGAACAACTTACTGGTGAACCCAGAAGGGCCAACAATCACTCGTCTCAATGATGTTCAGAGCATGGAGCGCCCTCTTTTCCTCATTCACCCCATTGAAGGATCCATTGCAGTTTTCTACACTCTGGCCTCCAGACTTCACGTGCCCTGCTATGGGCTCCAGTGCACAAAAGGTATCTCAGTTCTTCAGCATCTTGAATTTGCAAACAAAACATTCTGAACTGTAGTTGCTTATAGAGAGGGCTTTTTTTCTAGACTATTAAACTTGGAGGAACAAGTATCAGGCCTATTAGTTTGCATAGGGTCATGTCAAACATCCCCAAGTTTCAAGAGGAATAATAGATTAGATTGAAGATTTTATGTATGCAAAAGTCAAAGCATCCTATTCAACCTGTTCTTGGAAACCAGGAATATTACTTGTTACTTGTTACTTGTCCTAAGTGCAAGTTGTTAACCGTAATGTAGTAAATTACCTGCAAAGTAACCTGGATTTTTCCATCAGGGATGTTTCTGAGTTCATGAAAACATATTTGTCTCTGCCAGTGTCTTTTCACCAGTCTGTTTCTAACTCACTTCCATGTTCTAGCTGCTCCCTTGGACAGCATCCAAAGCCTGGCAGCCTATTACATTGATTGCATGAAGCAGATACAGTCTGAAGGACCTTACCGCATTGCTGGATACTCTTTTGGTGCCTGTGTAGCCTTTGAAATGTGCTCCCAACTGCAAGCACAACAAAATGCTTCCCATGCATTCAACAGTTTATTCCTTTTTGATGGGTCTCATTCCTTTGTGGCAGCATATACCCAGGTAAGGGGCACAAAGAGAATCTTCTTTCTGGGGACCATCCTCTCTCATCAGGGCTCATTTTTCTCAGAGCTTACTATTCTAGATATGAGTAATCTGAAAAGCTGACAGACTTTTCTTCACAGGGATTTTGGAAGACAGCTGTAGACAGTGGATGCTTAGAAATGGCTGAAGGGTAGAAGCACATGAGAGGTGGTCTTCATTAAATGGCAAGAGCTCAGGCACAAATGTTGCTCTTGCTATGATAAATCATAACATTAGTATGTCTTCTGGAAGATCCTGGTGCCTGCAAGTCAAGATCTCTTGTAGTGGTGTGAGGAAACCTTGCTTAAGGCTTCCTTTTCATTTTCATTGTACTTTAGAGAAAACTAGGCTCTTGGCAATTGCCACCTGTGGATTTCCTTTCTAATCTGTCCTCAAGGGATTTCCCCCCTTCCTTTTTTTCCCAGTTCACACCTTTGGTTCTGTAATTTTTACCTGACTTCTAACGTCAGGCACATCCCTCTCATGTTCACATTGTATTCTTCTCCTTTCCAGAGCTACAGAGCCAAACTGACCCAAGGAAATGAGGCTGCACTGGAGACTGAAGCATTGTGTGCCTTTGTTCAGCAATTTATGGGCACTGAATACAATAAGGTACTGTTTCTTATTTTCAAGATCTATATGTCTTTATATTGCACAAGAGGGGTGTGGTTTTTTTGTTTAGTGGAGATGGATTCTCAGCTGTTGAGACTAATGTGGAAAAAAAATGTTTATATTTCCAGCTGCTGGAGGTTCTTCTGCCCCTGAAAGATCTGGAGGCTCGTGTGAATGCTGCTGTAGACCTAATAACTGAGATGCATACAAACATCAATCGTGAAGCACTCAGCTTTGCTGCTACTTCATTTTACCATAAACTGAAGGCTGCTGACAAGTATATACCAGACTCCAAGTATCATGGGAACGTGACACTGATGCGGGCAAAGTCTCACAATGAATACGAGGAAGGTCTAGGTAGAGACTATAAACTCTCAGAGGTCAGTCTCAGGCCCACTGGTGACTGTTGAATTTCTCCTAATATTTGGGGAAGCAAAACAAAAGCATGGGAAATCATTCTTACTGAGGAAAAAAGGACAAAACCAACCTGAAAGAAATTATCATTCTGCAGCTGTTGTGCTCTAACAAGACTTAGAAGTCTCCAAAAGCAAATGAGTTGATTGGTTCCAGACATTTTCTGTGGGTAGTGAGGGCCAGAAAGTCTTGCCGGTGTATATAGGATAAGTGTTTTCTGTAGCTGATTCTTGCAGCTCTCTAGAATGACTTTGGATAATAACAATGTTAAAAGAGAACAACTTTCAGTCTCTTTTCACTGTAGACCCTAAAGTTAGTCTGCTGAATGAGGACACCCTTATGAAGAGCAAGTGTCAGTCTTCTGACAATAAAGGCAGCTTTTTCTCAGTTGCCCTTTTTTCACTTAGAAGTTAGTAGTTAGAAGTGGGTTTCTTGCGGGATAAAAAGAGTCTGGGTTTGGCCTGTAGTCCAGATAAGGTCACCGTTCTTTAGCCCCTGCTTGCATACAAGGGTTAAGTTGGTGCAAATACCAGGGAAAAAGGAAGTGATTTTCAGAATTCCCTTCCTGCTTCTGGCATCTCCTATCCCTTCAAACATCTAATTTAGTCATTATCGATGCCAGGCTAACTTAAATGTTACTAAAGTTACATCATGACCTTAAAGGGAGATTTCTCATGGTGGTAGAAAGATGGGCGAGGGGTGTTTATTTGGTTTACTTAAGAGCTTGGAAGTAGCTACTTTTATCATTCATTCTTTGATATTGTAGGTAAATTATTCTTTTGGTACTAGGTTGGTTAACTTCCTCCTAGCTTATATTTGAGTGGGTCACCTGTCAGGCTGTCAAACTATTGTGCTTTAAAACACTGGTTCCAAACAGTGCCCCACAGCTGATATGTGAAAATGTGTCAGAGTAAAACTGGTGCTGTTTTTAACGGAGTTTGATAGAGACAGTGGTCTAAATTATAAGTAACTTAGAAGACTGACAAACCCAAAGTGGCTAGGTGACTAGCTGGTTGTAAATTGTGAATGAAAAGTTTTTCTATTCTGTGCTTATGCAGGTATGCGATGGAAAAGTATCTGTCCATGTTATTGAAGGGGATCACCGCACCTTGCTGGAAGGAGATGGCGTTGAATCAATTATTGGGATCATCCACAGCTCACTGGCAGAGCCACGTGTCAGTGTCAGAGAGGGTTAACTTCTCCTTACTCACTGTCAATGATGAAGAAAATGCCAACAACATTCCTAGTTATGACAGACCCCAAGGAACTCTTCCTGTTATTCAACATCTCATCTGCTCTGCTGCCAGAACTGGGAAGTCCAGCTGGACTCAACTGGTCTTTTTCTGTCTCTTTCTTGCTTATCTTTTCCTTTCCCAACTTTTATGGGTTCTGTCTCCTTCCTTTCCTATGGCTGTTTTTCCCCCTAGTCTCCCTGTCCATGTTAACTGTAGTGCTGTGGCTCTGTCACTGTGCACTGCAATGAGGGTTCCCCACAGATGGTTGCTTCCTACACCCTTGGCAGTATAAAAAACAAATTTAGGAGTAGATTTCTTGTGCTTTATATTGTTTTTGTCTTAACGGTATTCCAAAGGGTATGTGATAGCACTTGTTGACCAAGCCTAGTGAACAGGGAGAGGAGAGGAGCTGCAGCTGATTTTGGAGATACTTTCTGTCTGTGAAGAATCTGACTGCAGTTTAGGTCAGAAAGAGAATTCCACTGAGGGTTTTTGTAACTATATTTTTTAATTTGCTATATTCTAAGTATTTATTGTGTCAAACCAGAGACTTCTTACTTGGTTTTAATTTATCGTGGGTTATAGGAGAAAAGAAACATCCCTTTTGGGAGGGGAAGGTTTATTCTACAAGGGAAAGTTGCCCATTTGTTAAACCAAAATGCATCTCTGAAATAATCTGGTTTCTTGTTTGTTTTGGTTTTTTTCCTTCTCCCACTGCCCTGCCCTTTTCAGAAAGGTATAGGTGGAAGGAAAGATTCTTGCCATCATGTACTCTTCAGAGGAGAGAGGGGCCTGGGGGGGATAGGGTGGATGGTTTGACAGATGCCGCTGTATTGAACATCCTTAACTTGGGCATGATAAAAACAGGCAAAGCTGCCCTTGGCAGGTACTTTGTGCAAGGTTCTGTGGCCCGCTGTATCAGAACCTTAGTAAAGCATTAAGATTATTGCTTTACCTTATTCCCTCTCACTTCCAGTCTCGCCACCCAGTGAAAAATTTGGAATGAGGAGGGCAGGGAATAGAATTCTTTAACAACAACTGAAAAAATCCTCCCACCCCTGCTCTCCCATAATCAAAGCTCAGGCAAACATACAAGTACCCAAAGCCCCTGTATATTTTATTTAGCACAGGGCTTGCTTAAGCCTTGTGTATTCATTTTCCTTTCAGTAATGAGACTGGAAATCCCACATAAGTTAGCTAAGTAATCAGTTTGATGGTCTGATTTTAAAATACAGTACCTTTTTAAAGGAAATTTGCATAAAATTCAATTGAAAAATTTCTTGCCTTTGCTATGCTGGATCTGTCCTTTCCGAAATCAGTAAATCCTTGCTACACTTATGATACAGAGGAGACCTGGGTAGCAACAAAGCACCAACTAGGAGGAGCTATTGTGCTTCTCGGAACTGCTGTAAAACCCCGGTTCTCTCCATCTTCATCCCCCAGTGAAGTATCCTGGTAGTTGACAGGATACAGGAGCATTCCAGTGATGGGAACAGATGGCTCTTCACTGCAGGTTCTGACCTAGTGTCTTTTGCTTATACCACCCTCTGTTGATAGTGGCTGGGTTAACTGGTTTTAGTTTTTTAAAGTATTTCTTTTGTGAAATCTGAAATAAAACAACATAATGTCAGCTTAAACCATTTTGAAATGTCTTGTTCATTTTTTCTTTTTTTTTTTTTTCTTTTAATACTTTTTGGTCTGAAGAGTGTCTTTTTGGCTTTCCTAGTATTAAACAGAATTCATCACTGGTTGGCTTTTGAATTATTTTCTACCACCATTTCTCATGTTTCACCTGGAATCTCTCAGTTCTTGGTATAAAGCAAAATCTGCTGACAGATCTGATTTGTAGTCTGTGGAAATAATAATAATAATAATAATGAAGTCTTAGTATTCTGAAGCATGGCTTCTTGTTGCCATGGTTTTGGTACCTTAGATACAACCAATTTACAACCACAAAATATTGAAGTGGAAACTCTTAGACAGGCTTTATGTGCAGTGTTGGACAAGCCATTAATACTCCTGCCTCAGTTTTCCCATCTGTAAAATGGGACAATAGTGTCTACCTCAGGGTCTCTCTGAGGGCTAGATAGGCAATGGGTATAAATGCTCTGAAGTCTTAGAAATGATGTCTAAGTGTTAGACAGTAACAGAAGGAGGGAAGTGTGTGATGTGGGAGGGATACTGGATACTGATAGTGGAGTGGCTATGTGAACATGATGCATACCATGGGACTTCACCTACTGCACACTGTCCCTGCACCTACTGGCGTAGGGTACTACATAAAACAAAACAAATGGGGACTAAATGGTTTCATTTAACTACTGGCAGTTGTAGTGAGCCTGAAAAAAAAAAAAAGGTAAAGAATCCTACTTGTGTTGGTTATATTTAAAACTGCAAGGAAAAAGAAATGAGTGATTAAACTTAAAGCAAACAGGTGTGCTAAAATGTGTAACTTATCTGAATGGGCTGTGTGGAAGGAGCAAGGACTAATGCTGTCCCATCTGTTGAAGCAGGAGTTCCCTGAATAAACAAATATGTATGGTTTCATCTAAGCAGAGCCGGAAGATACTGTTTGAGTCATAGAAGTTAAGAATTACAGCTTGTGGTTATTTGAAAAGCAGAAGGTTGTTTTGTTTAGGGCTTTTTTCCCCCATAATTATTTAATTATGAGCTGCTGCTCTGTAACCCATTATATAACTGGCTGCTGAACACAGTGTGCCAAAAATAAAAACCTGATAAGTGCTGGTACTGCTTGTTTCTCAGTAGCCCATCACATTAGACAGAGGTAGAATACTATCAGAAGGCAAAATCCAATATTGCAGTTTCTTATTTTGAGAAGACAAGGGCAGAAGTGAAGTCCCTCACACCCTTCTCTGTGAAACTGAAGTGGGGATTCTTGTCAGCTGATCATTCCATCCTTTTCAGCTGGCTTCTCACAGGCTAAAACCATGCTGTCTTAATCTCAAGACTGAAGAACAGTTCTCTGACCGGGGAACTGTTAAGGCTCACAAATGCACATTGCCATTTTGAAATGATGGACCACATACCTTAAATCTGCAATAGGAAGAGTTCAAGAATGTATGGCACATAGCATATGTTGTCATCAGTATTAAAGCTATTATTTTCCTTTTCTAGTCTACCACCTTCCTGAAGGCAAAGAAATACACCTCTCTTGCTGAAGATGGTAGTTAAAAAAATGCAAGAAGGGCCACAGTTTAATAGAACTGGTTACTTTAAATAGCACTACCAGAAAGTGAAGTTCACTGGTGCTGAGATGGAGAGTTAAGGTAGAATAGGAAGCAGTTGTTTGTTTCTTCTGCACTTGTAAGTTGCCAGACATCACACCTGCAAATCAGGGTCAAAAGAAAGAAAAAAAAATACCCCTGGAGCAACTACATTGGAGGAAGGGGAGTGCTGATAGCAGGGGCGGAGAGGCTGCATATTTAAAATAGCAACCTCCTTCTTTAGGCCACTGAGAGGTAATGAAAGATGGTAAAAAATAATTAGAAGCTTGAAACTTAATTATTTATTGCAAGTTCATCACAGCCATGAGTGCTAGAAAGGTGAAGAGGGGGGGAAATACAGGCTTTGACAGTGAAGTTGAACTGTGAAGGCTTGCCAATGGACAGATTCTAACAGCCTTACTGAGCAATTGGTGTGTACATGTAACCGAGCTTAGGCTCTGGTGCTTTGTTACATGATTTTGTATGAGTTTTTCTCTTTTGAAGAAAAGAAGTCCTGTAACTCAAGTTACATCGCTGTTTTGACTGGAATAGAGATGCAGCATTTTTGATATTCTGGAAGGTACTGGCCAAGAGAAGCAGAAATCCTCCACTGTGCTCATCCTGGTGATGGTCAGTAGCTTTATAAAATGATGCAGAATGAACGATTTTGTCATGGATGCTGTTATATTTGGTTCAGTCACGTGGACCATTTCCGCCTCTCTGCCCCGACCGTCCGACACCAAGGACAGGACAGGACAGGCCTCTCACTTAGTCCGAGCTCTTGCAATGCTCAGTCAGGGCGCTCCCTCGCGGCACCTCCTGCGTCAGAGGCCGAAGTGCTCAAAGACGCCCCCGTCGGGCCTCACGCCCTGGGCTCGGGGACAAAGGACGGCAGTTGCTGCCGCCCGGGCCGCGCTGCGCGAGGACCGTACCGACCAAGTGGCCGGGGCTCCCTGCGCGGCCACGGCACCCGGGGTGAGACCGCCCACGCACGGCGCCACGGCAGCCGCCCCTCAGGCGTTGCGGCCGGCCCGGGCAGCGCGGGGCCCTGCGGCTGCTGCGCCTCTCCCGCNCGCGGCTGCACCGCCGAGCCGGCCGGAGCGAGATGGCGGTGGCACCGTCCGGCTGCGCCGGTGCCCGGCACGGGCCCAGCGGTCGCGGCAGCCTGCGGGCTTCAGGCCGCGAGCCCCGGTGCGGCGGCGCGGGGCTGCAGCTGCCGCAGCGCTGCACGGGCGAGCAGGCGGGAGATGCCGAAGCTGCGCGGGGAAGCCTTCTGGAGGGAGACGCTGCGGAGCGCCCACTACGTGGTGGCGCCCATGGTGGACCAGAGCGAGCTGGCCTGGAGGCTGCTGAGCCGCCGCCACGGCGCCCAGCTCTGCTACACACCGATGCTGCACGCCCAGGTCTTCCTCAGGGACGCCAACTACCGCCGCGAGAACCTCTACGGCGAGGCCTGTCCCGAGGACCGGCCGCTCATCGTGCAGGTGAGCGCAGCCCCCGCCCGGGCTCGCCGTGTCAGCCCCAGCACCAAGGAGCGGCGGCGGCGGCGGCTGCCGGGAGGAGCTTAGCTGGGCTCACCGTGCGGTGCCGTTCTTGGGTAACGCTGAGGACGCAAGTCAGCATTGCCAAACGCACCCGCGCCATCCACCCCACTCGTGCTAACAAATCCAGGCGTTTTCCAAATGTGCATGAGTTGAAGGTAGTCAGCCTCGTCCACGTTTTAACGTGGTTACATAGCATGACCAAAATCTCATTTTCTTCATCTAAATACCGCTGACAGTACTTAGCTCACAAAGATGTGTGTTTTTCTGTTTGTCCCATGTTTAGCGTAGGATTTGCTGTCATAACCACAGGGGCCTGGAGCACTGGACTTCTCACAGGGTTTCAGTCCCCTGCACCTCATCTTTAGAGACAGATTACAGTTGGTCTTGTAGAGTCAGGGCGTGTCCCGGATCTGGTACCACTCAAGGAGGATCACAGCTTTTTGAGTAGTTCTCCGAAACTACTGAATTCAGTGTTTGGCTATAGAGGAAGGATGCAAGGAAGATAGGACAGACTTTAAAGCATGCGTTGCTTCTGCTTCTGGACTACTTCGTGATGTTCGCATACTTCACTCTATCCCAAAGAAGGCAAGTGGCGTGTGGAGCTGGAGAATAATGCAGGGAAAGACAGTTGTCATGAGCAAAGGAATTACTGATTTCCACATGTGGATCAGTTAAATGGATGAGGACTCTTCACCCTGGAAAAGAAGTGTCTTCCTTGACTGAGGGAAGAGATAAGAGAAGCCTGTGGAAGTATTTACTGGCTTGAGGATGATGAATGGGAAACAAGTAAGCACAGTGGTAGTGATAAACTGCGGAATTCATTACTGTGGGATATACTGGATTCTGAAAGATTATGTGAGTTTAGAAAGCAAATGAAGGAAAACACTTGAGGGTCTTTAGGTGCAACAAACACACCTTCTGCTTCCAAAGCCCTTAAGCTTCTGCTGTTCCCTAGATATCTTGGTGTTGACCTTTGATCTGTCTCAGTACAGCTTTCACAGAATCACAGAATATTCTGAGTTGGAAGGGACCCACAAGGTACATCAAGTCCAGCTCTTAAGTGAATTGCCTATACAGGGATAGAACTCACAACCTTAGTGTTATTAGCACCGTGCTCTAACCAGCTGAGCTAATCTCAGCATCTTGTACAGTCTTCTTCTGTGGGAGGTAGTTTCTTTTGACACAGAAGAATACAAGTGGCAGAAATTCAAGTAATCTTAGAAAGCTATGTCACAGATCTTCAGCTCAGTAAGCTGTGTGTTCTGGATGACACTACCTGAAGAGGATCAGTTGCTGTGAGCTTGCTGTGTTACCCTTCTTCCCACTATCAACTACTGGACATAAAGCACAGAACTAACTAATCTTTGGATTGAGCTTTGTGCAGCAGTCCTTACAGATTTGGTCACAGAGTCTCAGAATTCGATTAGGCAGAGGTACATCTGAGCTCAGCCTGCTCTGAAGACTTTGTTTACTGTGCTAACATTCTCATTATATGGCATGGTTGGAGGCTTTCCATAGTTTCAGTCATCTCAGAGAAAGCAAATGATTTTTTTGGTTTTAGTTGGTGTCAGTCATAATTTATGTAGGGCTGTAGGGTTTAAGTAACACCTTCTGCTCAGAAGTGTCAGAGTTAAAATTTTGTTTCAAGTTTATGTAAAGACATGATGGCATTGGTTTTTATTAAAAATGAGTTTTAGAAAATCTGTTTAAAAGCATAAATGAGAAGAATAGTCTGTCTCTGTCCTCTTCAACAAAGCTTCAAATTAACCTATTTTATGAATTTGCTTTTTGCACTGTGCTTTAAATGTAATATTAATTACATTCCTTTAAGACTGAGCATTTGACTATAGCCCATGTGTCTGTTTCACATTCCATGCTAATGGGAATTCATTTCAGAGGCAGTTGTGCTTATTGGTATCTAGAAATATTGAGCTGTCTCCCAGACCCAGAGACATTATGGATAACTCTTTTCTTAAGCACCGCCTATCTGTATTAAAATTCTATAGCTGTTTGTTCTGCAGAGGATTTTAAGACTTGTTTCCAGTTATTCTTGGGTATCACATGTAAAATATTCATCTGATATTTCTTTGCCTCTTGAATGCTCATCTTTCTCATTTTATCATTTGAAGGTTGAGGATCTTTAGCTGGTAAGTGTCACAGATTTTGTTTAGGTTGTTTTTTTTTTTCCACAGAATCATAGAATATCCTCAGTTCTAAGGGTTTCACAAAGTCCAGCTCCTGCACAGAACAGCCGCCAGAAACCCACCAGTGTTGTACAAACGCTCCTTGAGCTCTGGCAGGTTTAGGGCCATGACCGCTGCCCTGGAGAGCCTGTTTCAGTGCCTGACCGCCCTCTGGGGAAGAACTTTTTCATGATATCCAGCCAAAACATCCCCTGACACAGCCCCAGATGTTCCCTCAGGTCCTGTCACTGGTCACAGAGAGCAGAGATCAGTGCTGTCCCTCTGCTGCCCCTTGTGAGGAAGTTATAAACTTCTATGGAGACTCCCCTATGTCTCCTCTTCTCTAGGCTAAACAAGCCAAGTGACCTCAGCCACTCCTTGGATGGCCCCTCCAAGACCCTTCACCATATTTGTAGGCTCCTTTGGACACTCTCTAATAGCTTTGGATCTTTCATATATTGTGGTGTCCCAAACTGTCCCCAGGACTCGAGGTGATGCAGCCCCAGTGCAGAGCAGAGCAGGACAATCCCTTCCCTGGCCCAGCTGGTGATGCTGGACCTGATGCCCTACAGGACACAGCTGGCCCTCGTGGCTGCCAGGGCAGTGCTGACTCATATTCAACTTGCTATCAGCCAGGACCCCCAGGTCCCTTTCTGCAGTGCTGTTCTCCAGCCTCTTGTTCCCCAGTCTGTCCATACATACAGAGTCACTCTGTCCCAGGTTCAGAATATGCTGCTTGTCTTTATTAAATTTCATGTGGTTGGTGATTGTCTAGCCCTCTGATTATCAAGGTCTCTCTGCTGGGCTTCTGTGCCATCCAGGGAGTCGGCAGCTCCCCCAGTTTAGTATCCTCAGCAAGGTTACAAGTCATTTATGAAGCTATTAAAGAGCTCTGGGCTTAAGGTGGAGCCCTGCAGAACCCTAGTCGTGACCAGTCACCAGCCTAACATCATCCCGGTCGCTATAACCCTTTGCACTTGACTCATGAGCCAGTTGTTCACCCACCACACAATGTGTTTATCCAGCTGGGCCCGGACATTTTGTCCAGGATGATCCTGTGAGAAACAGTATCAAATGCTTTACTGAAATCCAAAAGGATTACATCACATGGCTTCCTTTGATCATTTTGAGAAATAGTGTTTGGTATTATTAACTGTGCATATCTGCCTGTTTTCTGTAGCAGGTACTTGCTTCATGACTACATCATAACGTGTTGTCAGTATTTGAAAAAAGCTATTGCCTGATTATTCCACTTCTTTTTGGTTTTCACAGTTCTGTGCCAATGATCCTGAAGTGTTTGTCCAAGCAGCACTGTTGGCTCAGGATTACTGTGATGCCATAGACCTAAATTTGGGTTGCCCCCAGATGATTGCAAAGAGAGGTACGTGTAAATCTGAACCCTGGATAAGCAGAGAAATGGCAAATGGTGTTTCAAATGTGAATGTTGGCAGTAAAATATCAAGAGGGCCAAATCAAGCCTTGGGGAGGGGCTGCAGTACTGCTGAAGTCAGACTTAGTTACACCCAAAGGATAGCAGGTAACGCTCTGTAGTACCTAAAGCAAAAATTAGATATAATTAATTCCAATATCTCTTAAGTGACAGCTTCTGTGTCTAGAATATCCTTCAGAAACATTATTTTTAGTAAGAGCTTGATTTTCTTTCTGATTTCAGTTGGTCAAACAGCCTGTTTTTGAAAAACTGCACTTAAAATTACATCATTCAGACACTTAGGATTTCCTATTTCCCTGATACTTGCACAGAGTTTTTTCACAATAGTGTAGAAGAAGATGATACCTGCTGAATTCCTTAGATACCGCATATTTGAAAACCAGAACCAGTGTTTGAAAATTTTGTATCAGTTAGGGTGTTGGGAAAAGATTTGTTCAGTAACTGCCCATTCTTCTTCTAAAATATCTTTCAGAGACTGATAGGAAATGATCAGTGGTGCAAATAGATCTTTCAGCCTGATCATCTTTTATCCTAATGGGATTTATTAAACATCTGATATAAACCCTTAGAAGTTGGACTTTGAGCTGCCAGTGTCAACATATCAGCCTTAGGGAGTACCAGTGAAAGTAGGGTGTGGGGATTCCTTGTTTAATCCTGTAAATCTAGGGTGTCAGGGAGAACAGAATGATCTGACTCTTCCAGTTGGGGCCGGACAGAGCAACTCTGTTTCTGCCAGTGAGGCATATGAGTGTCTGGATCTTTGTTTGTGAATGTTTATGAAAACTCTGCTTCAGGATCTTACTCTTCTGCACAAATCTGTCATATGCTATTTTATCATAGTTTTCTATGGAGCATTTCTTCAAGAGGAGTGGGATCTTCTTCAGAGAATGAGTAAGTATTTAGAGAAGGAATAGGATGAACTACTTATTGAGAGGAGGTTAAGGATTTTGGGGGAAAGGAGGTGCTGCATCATGTTTCTTTGGGCAGAGTTGTGTTTGGGTTTTGAAGGGGAGGTTGCATTCTTCTATTTTTTCTTTTTTTTTTTTTTTAATTTCTTACTATATTCCAGTGGCACCCTCAAGATACTTGGTGGTATCCCACTGCAAACTCACACTTGATCTGCTAAAAGACTTTTGTACCTGAAACAGACTTCAGGTGAAAGTGAGTCAGTTAAGTTCCAGTCTCATATGATAGCTTAATGGCTCTCCAACTCTAGAAACAGTAGAAGTCCCAGTGCCTTACTTTTTCACTTTGAAGTTCTCAGGTGCCAAGAGTCGTGTTTCTGCTTGAAGCCACAGTTGGCCCTTTCTGATCCACTCCATGTATCTTTCTGTCCACAGCATAGCAAATTATGCCTTTCTTCTCCTAATTTGTGTAGGCTGTTTTCAGGCTATCCATAGCTGTTGTGAACAGTATAATATTTTTTTTAAGAAATACATTTGTAACTGATATAAAAAGCAAGGTTTTGGTCATTTTGTAGAACTGAGAATGTGCCTTCACCCCACTTCAAAGTAAGTGCCAGAACCATGAAGACAGACAGTCTAATTTCTGTTTGCATTCCTGGTTCTCTGGGGAATTTTGAGTGATGTTTGGCACAAAGACACTGCTGAGAACCTGGAGGATAGACAGTGCTTCCTTGCCCAGCATGTAATGTGGCTGTTGAGAAATATGCAAATCAGAATAGCCCCAAGGTATGAAGAGAACCCAGGCCATCAAGCTGGGTGAGAACCCAGGCTGTCTAGTAAGACAGTTGTCTTAGGCTGTCCTCTTCCTACTTCTTTCCCCAGCTGCCTTTAAAATGGTGGAGCACTCTTTTCTGCTTGCACCTGTATACACCTTGCTTGCTCCTTTGAAAGGGTGATAGGAAGTACCGATCATTAGAGCTCGTAGGATTTGAATTAGAAGACAGCAGGTGACTTCCTACATTGTATATCCAAGCTCTGGAAGAGAAGAGAATTTCAGTCGCACCATTACTCAGTGGTTGGCTCTCTTTGTTAGCTCTCTTTTTAGTATTTTTGTGATTCCATGTACTGTGTAAGACTGGGAGTTTAACATGTTCTAGATTTCATCCTGACTCTGTAACCTACATTTACTACTTGATTGCATCCACAGCCTACCTCACTTGATAAGCCTCTGCGTGCCATGGATAAGACTCTACTTACCATGATTATTTGGGTGATAATTTGCAGAGAAGTGAAGCACCTTTTGTAGGAAAGGTAGACAAGCAAGTGTTAATGTTGGAGGAGTACAATAGCCTGTAATGATAATAAACTTGTGTCAATAATTATGTTGTGAGGGGGTGGTCTTTGAAAGTGAAGGCTTGATGCAGTGGAAATGTTAGGGCTATTAAATGGGTGACTATTTTATGCCACCTTGTTAGGATGCAGATTTTTTGCTTCATGTTTGTGTTGCTGTTATGTGATTAAACTATGCAATAAGGATTGCAGAGGACATTGCTGATTTTTTAAGCTGTGAGAGCTGCATAGCATTAACTTCTCTGGCTTTTCCCGTACCACACCCAGTATCAGATCTTGAGGAGAGCAGACACTTTTCATAGCATTGTGCAGCCCACTTACCTGTCTTTTCAATCTTTCTCAGTTTTACTGGCTAACGAGAAGCTCTCTGTTCCCATCACATGCAAAATCCGCGTTTTCCCAGACATTGACAAGACAGTGAAGTATGCACAGATGCTGGAGAAAGCTGGCTGCCAGGTAAGAAGGCAGCTGCTCCCTCTACTCTTGCACTGGCCACATATCTTCGTTTAAAGTATCTGATGACCAGTTCTTGGTATACTGTGGAGATGAATAGGCTGCGTTATTTTGCAGACAGAGCAAACAGGATGCAGACAGATTCCGTGTGTTTGTAGTCCTAGGCCGCAGGTCAGTAGTGTGGTACAGAAGACATGATGATTTCAGAGTCTCTTGTAATCACTGCACTGTGCAGTGTCCTTCACTGTGGTTGAGCATCTCAGTCTTCACATAGTGCTGCAGGAGGCAGTGTGAATGCGTGAAATCCACAGTACTGTAGAAAAAAAAGGGTATCAAAAGGTATCACTAGAAGAAATAGGCAGCCTTCTAGGATTTAACTCCGGTTAAATTGGAAGAGATGGTCTGTAGTTAGAGACAGTACTGACAGTATTTGGACCTTCTGCTGAGGAGAAAGCTAGATCAATATATCACAAAATCCAAAGCGAATCACAAATGGAATCCAGTGCAAAAGGAAATCTGTAGGTTCTCCCATGATACAATCTTGTCATGCCATGGAGTAGCAAGATTAAAGGAGCCTAAGACCATGCCACGGGAGGTGAGCTGCCGATATCTTTCTGTGTTGCTGAACTCTGTGCGCTGTTGAAATAGCAGCAGGAACTCAGTGGCATCCATGAAGTGTAGGGGGTGAAAGGAAATTTTTGTCAGTGGATTTATTCCAGTGGTTCATACAGGTGCAAAGTAAATCTAATTTTGTGTTCCAGCTGCTGACTGTGCATGGCCGTACTAAAGAACAGAAAGGACCACTTGCTGGTGTGGCATCTTGGGAGCACATTCAAGCTGTGAGGTTAGTGAGCAGTACCAGTCTTAGTGGATTCCTGCTAACACTCTGGATTTTAAGCAGAGTGTACAGTAGCATTGAAGAGCAAACAAATTTGTGTGACAGGAGGAGAATTTCTGGGTTTACTCTAATTCTCAGTTTTATGCATATGTTTTATTCACTGGTATAGAAAAGCTGTAAACATTCCTGTATTTGCAAATGGAAACATCCAGTGTCTCAGCGATGTGGAAGAATGTATCCGTAAGACAGGAGTACATGGCGTCATGAGTGCAGGTAAAGAAAATGAACTTTTACTCATAACAGATGAGAATACAAATTGTTTCTTTCTCTCTTAGCAGCCCCGGATACATGTATTAAAAACTTATATCAGATTGACTTGGTGAACAGCTTTGCTTGACAGCTGAGTGGACATTCTCTCTCCTCTTATACTGGCCATCTCGTACCAGGACCAGGAATCACTTAAAATTTGTAAGAATTGTTATGTCAGACTTGCAGTACCATTGACTAGACAGCTCAAATCTAATTACTTGACAAAGGCATATGGGGTTCCTGTTTTCCTGGAATATTTTTGTGACATCTGTTAATCAATGGAACAGTTTTTGAATGGTTCTCAATGAACTAAGTGCATCTGCGGATTAATATTCCTGCAGGTGGTTCATGTTGGGTTGGGACAAGAAAGAATTGACATAACTTCCTAGAGGAAGAGCTAGGATAGGCATCAGAAAGAGCTTCTAATCATGCACACAGTTCAAGAGGAGTTGTAGAATTTTGGTTTTAGAAAATACTGGTTAACAAAAGGCTTGTGAAGCCAGCAGAGAAAAGCACAGTGTATCTGTAAAAGCTGTAAAGCTGTGTCTGTGAACTTAGGCCAGACAAATATCAATACAGACATAAGGCGGGACACCTGTCATTTCAGTACGTAACCACTGGGCAACAAAAGCAGTGATTTCTCTATTTATTAATTGGTTTACTGTCTTTGTGTCAAGGTTAGATGTCTTTCTAGAAACTGTACTTTAATTAAGTATGAGCTGTTTGGCACAATTAGGAATTGTATAGTGAAATATAGTATCCCGAGGTCAGGCTAGAGTTTCACGGACTCTGTGTTCCCCTTGTGAGTATGTGGGTGATATGTCTGTGGCTGTAGAATCACAAAAGAGATGATCAAACTCCAGAGCAGAGATTTTTGCCTTTGTTTCAATCCTGAAATGAAAGTTTGAGTATTTCTTTTTGTTCCCTAGAAGGTAATCTTCATAACCCAGCTTTGTTTGAGGGCCGGAACCCATTGGTGTGGGAGATGGCTGAGGAGTATCTGGAGATAGTGCGGAAGTACCCTTGTCCATTGTCTTATGTTAGGGCTCATCTCTTCAAGCTCTGGCATCACACGTGAGTATCTCCATAGAACTCTTAATGTTTTCAGGGCTCATCCTGCTTAGCAAGTGTCTGGGTTTTCTGGACAAGGATTTGTTTGGCCAGAATGAGTATGCTGCAAGGTTTTTTTTCCTGGACCTGGCTGGAGAGGGTGTGGGCTGAGGCCTTTACCCTTCAGTTCATATCTGGGAAACAGTGCATGGAGAACGAACAAGTTGCCACAAGATCAGCCAGGGCGTGAGCTCACGGCACACCAGCGGCCGTGTGGTAATTGCCCATATGCACACACACGCTTTATGGCAAACGCAAGTTAACTATCTCCTTGTCCATTGTGAGGCAAAGCACTGTTGCGTTTATTGTGGAGTAAGAGCATGGCTGTGGGCAGTTACTGAGAAGCAGCTGATGCAACGTACATTCGTGTTAGCTTATGTCAAAGTACCTTGGTTGTCTGCCAAGTATTTATCTTAGAAGAGAGAGATGTGTGCTTTTCTCTGGACTTACAAGGGAGAACATAAGCTTCTACCACAGGCAAAATGCATCAGGAAAAGTGTATAAAATGCTTTTATAAAATTACTTTTAGTTGATCTCAGTCTAAATATAACTTGATGTTTGGGATTTGCCTCAGGCTTCAAGTTCACCAGCATCTGCGTGAAGAATTAGCAAAAGTGAAGACTCTAGAGGGCATTGTAGACGTCAACAGGGAGCTGAAACTGCGATGCCAGGTACCAAGATGGGCTCTAATCTTCCAGAACAGCACTGCCTGCACTTAGTGGGAATGTACCAAGTATGTCATGCAGTTGAGATCCATTAGTCACTTCTCTGAGACTTTGTGGCTTACTAACCTTGATAGTGGTAGCTTACCACGGTAGCATCCCCTTAAGCCTAGACAACTTTACATGGGATAAAGTTGATTTAGGAGTTACAAATGTGCTTCTGTTCATCTGTCTTAGTAGATGGTTTTTTTGCCTATATGTAACTCTCAGTAATTGTTAGCTTAAATTTCAGTTTGTGATTTTCTGGAGTTTGAAGTGTTATTTAGTGTATTTCCTGACAACTCCAGGAAAACTGACTGTAATACTATGCTGCAGGAAGAAATAGCTAATCAGAAAGAAGGAGAAAAGCCAAAAGAAGGGTTGCCTTTTTTCCACTGGATCTGTCAGCCATATATCAGGCCAGGGTGAGTCACCTATTTTGATACTTACAGGTATTCATAGGCCTTTCCCACCCATACCATCAGTATCAGCCATCGGTTCTGTTCTAGGAGCTTACATTAATTAAAAAAAAAGTTAAGACTTTGCATTATTTTTATTCCGGTTTGGTTTTTTCCTAGTTATTGCTTTGTTTGTGGGGATGTTGCTCATTGTTTGCATCTTCTCCTTTGGATCCTCCTCAAATTTCTCTCTCTCTGGAAAGTAAAAATCAGGAATGCCACTGTAGCTCAGAACAAGAACCTGATGTGCAGCAAATATGCTACCTGACAGTGCTTTATTTTTCATGCTGCATTCATGTTGCTGGTAACTGCTATGGTAGCAAAGATGAGAACTTAATTGTATTCTATAAAGGATGCTTGTAAAATATGGACAGGTTTTTCGGGTAGCTTATTCCCCTTCTGCTGAAAATTGGGCTGAAGAAGAGAACAAGTGCGTCAAGATTAATACTTAAGTAAATACTTAAAAAATGCTTAAGTAAAACCTGGGAATAACAGGTGCCTAATTACGCTGGCCAACTTTAATTGGCTTTCCAACTGATGCGTCTGATAGTGTGTCTGTTACTAATTGCCAGCGTTAACCAAAAAAGTTAGGTTTTTCTATCCCACTTCCAAGGGCAATGATACTTCCTTGTAGCCATGACAGAAAGGTTTATGGTTTACCCAGATTTCTGTAAACCAAAATAATGGTCAGGGAACAGCTACTTCTTCCCTCCAGCCACCTTATGATGAAATTCACTGTTTCAGGCCAAAGGAGAGATGCAGGGAAAATGGAGACAGTGGAACTGAAAAAGGTGTGCGAGGGAAACGTGCTCTGGAAGAAGAGGAAGATGGAAGTTCTGAGCTTCTGTCAAAGAATAAACAAAAAAAGAAGTTAAGAAATCCAAATAAAAGCTTTGATCCATCTTTAAAACGTAAGTTCCATTTATTGGCATAAATGTATGGAGAGTTGCCGATAACCACCTTTGACATAAACTGCCACTAAGAATTTTCCTTGCTTGAGTATTTGTAGAAACTTCTTGAAAATGAGGGGGAATTGTTGGGAAATTTCAATAGCAGGCAATGTGATTCAAATAATGTTCACTAGTAAAGGAAACACGGGTCAATGTAGGAAGTCACTGATTCTCTCTAAGCATCTTTTAAAGATCAAAATGGTTTACAAACTGAATTGTAGCTGTCAATAGCATTTGAAATGGAAATTTTGTATGAATTTCAAGCTGATGTCCTCCTGTTTTATGCTTGACTTGAGGATTAAAATTTTCTATGTTTGGATTTAGCTTAGAGGCACCTAAAAATTCAAAGTATCTTTACCTTAGCATTGTTATTTGAGGTACTGTATTTTTATTTCAAAAAGACTCTCTGGCTAGAAAAGCACCAAGCTTTGTCTGGTCCTGATTTTTTTTTAACTTACTTCTTCCACATAAAAGTACCATTGCTGAAAATAGCTTTCTCTCTCTCTCTCTCTCAGCCAAATATGCAAAATGCGATCAATGTGGAAACCCTAAGGTAAGTCAGCACAAATGTCCATAAAAGCATTTCTGTTAAATTGAAATTAAATGACCATGTAGAGTCAATTGCGCAATGTCTGGATGGAAATGAGTGACAAGTGGTGTCCCTCGGGGGTCTGTATTGGGACCAGCACTGTTCAGTGTCTCCATCAACAATGTGGACGGTGGGATCAAGAGTGCCCTCCGCACATTTGCAGATGACACCAAGCTGAGTGCAGTGGTGACACACCTGAGGGACAGGGCCATCCAGAGGGACCTGGACAAGCTCAGGCAGTGGCCTGTGGGAACCTCTGAGGTTTAACAAGGCCAAATGCAAGATTCTGCACTTGGGTCAGGGCAATCTGGGTATCAAATCCAGGCTGGGGGATGAACAGATTGAGAGCAGCCCTGCCCAGAAGGACTTTGGGGTGCTGGTGGATGAGAGGCTGGTCATGACTCAGCAATGTGCACTCACAGCCCAGAAACCACCTGTGTTCTAGGCTGCATCAGAAGCAGCGTGGCAGCAGGTCAAGGGTTGGGGGGATTCTGTGCCTTTACTCTGCTCTTGTGAGACCCCCACCTGGCATACTGCATCCAGCTCTGGGACCCTTGGTGCAAGAGACACATGGAGCTATTAGGGCAGGCCCAGAGGAGGGTACAAAGATGATCGGGGGATGGAGCCCCTCGGGCATGGAGACAGGCTGAGAGAGTGGGAGGTGTTCAGCCTGGAGAAGAGAAGGCTCTGGAGAGCCTCACTGCCTCTCCCAGTGCCTAAAGGGGATTTAAAAGAAAGACAGCGATGGACTTTTTAGCAGGGCCTGTTGCAGTAGAACAAGGGGTGATGGGTTTAAAGTAAAAGAGAGTAGATTCAGAATAGATATGCCTTAGATTAGAAGTCATTTTTTATGGTGAGGCAGTGGCTCAGGTAGCCCGGAGAGGTTGTGAAAGCCCCATTCCTGCAGGCATTCAAGGTCAGGTTGGACAGGGCTCTGAGCAACCTGATCTAGTTGAAAATGTTCCTGCTTGTTGCAGGGGGTTGGAGTAGATGACCTCTAAAGGCTCCTTCCAATCCAAACTATTCTATGATTCTATTCTGTTATTCAAAATCCTGAGGTAGGTCCGTGCCAGTACCCAGTCACGCAGGTGCATACCAAGTCCTGCTGATAAGTGTGTGTGTGTGGGGAGGAAAGTCCATACGTGGGCAAAAGCTTTTTAACCATTAACTGTAACCAATCTCTGAGGCTGAAGGTGCTCCACAAAAATCCCTAACATATATAGGTTCTTTGAGAGAATTCGCCTTCCTCTCCAAAAAAAGTGCAGTCTTACTGCTGCTGAGGGTATTTATTGTTAAGTCGGTTGAGTGAGTTAATTGGAACTTCCCAAGATACCTTGGAAACAGATCTCCAACCTTCCACACATGTATGACACATGTATTTTACTGTGAAATGAAAAACCAACCCCCTCTTACTATGGTTAGTGGTGGGTGGAATTTTTTCTGCAAAGTGAAAATTTGAATAACTGGTGTGGTTCTTAATGTACTAATACAAATACTTTAGCTGTCATCCCAGTAGAGCCTGTTGTGTCAGGCAGCAGCTGCGGCTCTGGTTTGTGTTGTGTTTGGATCTCTGCCTTTATCAAAACAAGCATAAGCACCTCCTCATCCTCCATTCTGCCTTTGCAGCAGATTAACATTGGCTTCCACTATTAGAAATGAGGCAGCTGGTTTACAGGTTCTGTATTGAAATTTCAAATATTTGGTATTTGCAAAGAGTTTGTTTTGCTTTTGTTTGTTTATTTTTTCCCTAGGGGAACACAGCTGTTTGCTTGACAGGGTAGTGTTGCTGAGCTGTGTGAGCAGAGTGTATTTATTGCTGCTGATATACCTGTAAAGCAGGGAGTAAGATGCAAGTAATTTTGTGTTCTAGCTTAAAAATTAGCATTACACCTCGGAGGGTGGGGGAGCCTGCAACACAAGCATGTGATGTTGCTCCCTGTTGTAACACTGTTACCGCAGTGCAGCAGTGGAAGCCAGCTGGGGCTCAATTTGAAGCTGCAGCTACTGAAGAAAATGGGATTTTTTTTGCTGCGTTCATTATAGGGAAAACATTGAGCACTGGGCTGGGCTGCTTTCAAAGCCATCCTGTTTCATAGCTAATCCAGGTGACATCGCTTGGTGCATAAACCAGGATTGTCTGCAGCAGGGCTTAGACTTATTTTTGTTTTGCTCTTGCATCACTGTAATGTTGCAGGCAGCCCCTGAAATCTTCTGAATAGCCCTGTAATTTATTTTTTTCCCCCTAGATTATATGTTTCTGAGCTATGTCATGAAATGGGGTGGGGGGTGTGAAGGTGTGGAGAGGAAGAAGAAGGAGAAGGAACTCAACTAAAGCCTCCCTAAACATACAGGATTTTCTAACTGGAGTGGAGGGAGCCACGCTCAACATCACCCCCCCTTTTCCAAAATGTGCGTGAGCAAAGCACCCCAGAGACCCAGGCTCGTATCGCCACATCATCAGTTAGTCAAGACTCAGCTGCTGCTCTCCCCTAAGGGTCATACATTATACTTTAATAAATACACAGGTGTATTTTAAGATGCAAGTAGGGAAGTAATTCTGGTGATAATATATTTTAGGCATAGCTGCAGATGGTGGCACCTGTCAGGCACTGTGTTTCATGTTGCAGAGAACTAGAGCAAGCTCACGAGCACCAAATGTGCTCATGCTTGTTGCAGAGGGCTTATGGCATGTGCCTCCTTGTGGTGGGTAACTCGGGCTGCCCAGCAGGCTACGGGGGTTGCACAAGTTGAATGTGGATTTTTTTTTGGTTGTTTGGAGTTTTTTTGTTCTTTATGTGCAAACAGTTGATAGTCTCCAATATGACATCAACTCCGTCATCTTCATTAGGCTGAGTACATGGTTTTTTTCCGAAGATCTGAAAGTGCAGAGCTATATTGTTACTTATTATAGTAAGCAATAATAATTTCATTTTTCACTGACACAAGCTTCTTTATACCGCTATCCCAACCCAGGGTAATAAATGTGTGTTTAACATGTGCCGAGGATGCTGTAAGAAAAGAGCATTCAAGGAGACAGCAGATTGTCCAGGTAAGTGTACCTAGCCTTACCAGGCATCAAGCAAACATTCTCATCTCCCATGTATATTCATTACTTTAATCTTTGGGTTATGGGGTGTAGGTGAGTGTTAAAATCTACATACATAGCTATGTAAAAGTTTATAGTACTGTTTTAAAAGACTGTTCTTCCTTCTCTGTATGTTATTTCTCCTGCTTCCAAAGCCTTGGGATGCAGTTTTCAGTCTGTGAGGACCCATTCTTTATAAGGAATGAGATATTCTGTTTACCATTGTAGTCATCTCATTTCAGGATGTTGGTTTGGGGTTTTTTCCCCCTTTTGCTTTTTCAGGTCATGGATTACTTTTTAAGACCAAGTATGAAAAATCCCTTTCATGGCAGCACAGTCAAAGAGGAATTCAAACCCCAGAGATCAGTCAGAGAGGAGATGCAGAGGTGGGGGAGACAGCAGTGCTGAAGGAGGCTGGTGACAGTACAGGGTGAAGCTTTGGAAATGAACAATCCAAGAGCTCCTGCCAGACCACTACTTCCCTGGGCCAAAGAATGTGTCATCTCCAGCTCACTGTCAGCTGTGTGAACTTGTTCTACATGATTACGTTCTGGAAAAGTTCTATTTAAGTAAAAAACTGCTTACTCAGGGAATTATCCTGCATTTGAAATAAAAGAGACGCAATTAAATGTCTCATGCTGTATTGTAATGACTGAAAATGGTGCATTTTTGGGTGGGGGCAAGTTCTGTAAGCTGCCATTACACTCTGCCTCCTGTATGCTCATAACCCTTCATGTTCTGTTTTTAATACTGGGGACTAAATTTATTGTACTAGAACAGCCTTCTGGCACGCAAAAAATAGCAATGTCAGTGACTTCCTCGCTAATAGAAAATGTGTCATATCTGTTAGCGTTTTAGTAGGCCACATTTTCAATGCAGAAAGGAATGCAGCAGTACTTGGAAAATGTGAATGTAAAACTGTAAGATCTTGCTATATCCACATTAGCAATTATTAGTTTCTTACAGTATGATGAAACTTAACTGTCTTCCATGAGCCAAAGGGTGGGGGAGGATGAAATCTCTATTTTAACAGAGAGGGTTATCTAAAAATACGTGGCAAGTTAGAACCAAGTCCATGAACATTTCCCTGCTTGAGGTCTCATACTTCATTATGTGATCATTCATCCTTCCCCCCTGTTAAATTCTGAGAGATGTGTGATGAAACCAGATGCAGGTCTACATGTGCTTTTTTTAAAGATGGAAACTTGAAACCACCTCTCCCAGCTCCTGTGGAAATAGTCCACTTCTTCCCTTGCACAGGCATACATGCTAAAGCTGTCAAGTATTCTGAGTTCCCTGGTCTGTTCCCCCCTCTTCTAGTAAAAAAGCTAAATATTCATTATCCTAGAATTTCAAACTGTTTAATTGACCTCTTCCCATTTAGTTTCCCAAAAATATCAGAAAGCTCAGTCATTCTCCTGCTCACTGCGCCAGAGAAAATTTACAAAGTCCAAAAAGGCGAAACAGCCAGTTCCAGCACAAGAGAACTGGGGCTGAGAGAGATTCGGCGTATCTTCTTACCCACACAGAGAGATTTTAGATCACGCCTCCCTCTCACAAATACAGTCTCATCACAGAATCACCAGTGTGAAGGAACAATCAAGCTGGCTTTAGGTTCTTAAATTCAAGAGGGGCCTTATGCTTGAGAATATTAATTGGACACCTTTCTATTAACGAATTAGTATTTAAGGTATATTTGTCCCTTCCCCCATCCCAAGGCATTTCTTAACAAGCACAATGGAGAAATGCAGACAGATCTTATCTTGTTCACTCCTGTCCCTGGCATGGCTGGAGGCTGCCACACTCCCAACACAGGGCTGGAAAACGGCTCAGTTTGGCACTGCAACATAGACCCACCTCTGTGCATCCAGCTACCAATCACCACGCTAATGGAAAAAAGTTTCAACCTGAACTTTCAACAGCCATGCCAGAAGATGCCAACCTTACTAAGGCTACTAAGGCAAAGCTGTGCAGATGATCCATGTCATCTTCAATCACCAATGATTGTGAAGTCGGAGGCCCAATTACAACATGAGCAAAGCCAAGCCAGTTACTGTTCACACTGGGCACAACCCGCACACCTGCATGAACAAGGGATTACTTTCAGGCTAGGCAATATACTAATTATCCTGTTTATCTCTAATCGAAAATTGTAGTCTGCCACCTTGGCAAGGTCATGGCCTTTTGTTTCTATTTCCCAGGCCCTTAAGGAGATATACACAATTTAATTTAAATGGAGTAGGGGGAAGAAAAGGCTGTGCCCTGAGTGTAGAATGATGCTGAAAATGATGCTGTCTTCAGGTTTGAGGGGAAATGGATTCTCATCTCTAAATTATTTTCAGAGGCACACAAGAAAAAGTTTGGGTGTTTCACCTGACAAAAAAGAAAGGCAATTGCCTTTATTTGACAAATAGGTTATGAAATGAGATATGAAAAAATATTTTTAAAAATTTTAAAGACAAAAAGTGCATCAAAACAAAGACTGAAACTCCAAGATCTCAGCATGTATTTATGGGGTACAAACTTTATGTGCAGAGGGTTCACAGTTCTATCAACTACAGGCACAGGGAGTACAATAGTCAAAGCTAGAGTTGAAGGCTTAGAGAACTGAAACAATAGTACCTGTAGGGTCAGGGACAAAAAGAATACCCAGCCTGATCTACCACCTAAGCCAGATTTTTCAGGTCCTGCCACTTGAGTTTTTATTTGAATTAGGCTATCTCTTGCTAATGCAGCTGCCCTTCAGTCTGTAGCTTTAATAACCTAAGCTTGAATTATTTCAAGCCTAAGCTTGAATTATTTCTTTGCTGTCAAGAAACTTAATTGCATTATGAATTTACCAAGCTTCTAATTACTGAATCTTGTACATTTTCTCTTAGAGCTTGACATGCCCTAGTAGCCAGTTTCTGTTCCCTTTCTAATTAATTTAGCCTGATCAAGTTATCCTATGAGACAATCTAAAGCTACACAGCAACCCTATGAAATGTTGGAGTTCAGAGATCCATAGGAACACAGAAGCCAAAATAACATTAGTTTAAGTACAAAGTTCATTTGCAAAGTAGACAGTAATCCTTTCCCTATTCCCTAACAGCATCAGAGGAAGCAAAAGTCACTTCCACATCAGTTTGGTGTTTTTCACCCTACTGCAAATTCACAGCTGATGGAATACCGGAGAAGTGAAACACTGACTTGTCTCAGCCTCAGCTGTCACAAGCAGGTGGTATAAAAAATACTAAGAGCACTGTCCTGTGCAGCACACTGCTGCCCCACTGCTATCTGCTTCATATAAAGAGTAATGAAGAAGATGGCAGAAGAATCTCAAATAGTCAAATTAAGTTGGCTGAGACTTTAAAAGAAAAATAAATCAGTGCTTGACAAGCAGCACTTTCTACCGATACACAATGGGTCTTCGTCAGAAGCACTGTTGTTATTATTAAAGCTTCCTCATTTATTTTTTTATGAAAGTTTATATTACATTGCACGCATCAGAAGTAATACCTTATTCAGTGGCAGTTTTGGGAGCTAGCCAGAGGATGGAACAATGCTGAGACCATTGCTGCAGAGTCCCAGGAGAGATGTACAGATCACACCCACATGGCCTGGGGCAAAGACCGAGCTGTTATTTTCTCCCTCACCCACTGACGCCTTTCAGCCAATGGCAGCTCACAGATGATGCTGCACCAGCCATGGTCCATAATCACCTCTTACAGACCTGACCTCGCCCTGCAAAACGTGGCAGCACAGACCACTGTGCTGGATAAGTTCTGGGCAGATAATTACCAATCACCCCCAACTACTCTAACGCAAATCTCATAACGGCAGTTTCTACATTACCACAAAGAGTGATTGTGCTAATTAAAACTGCCTTGGCCAAAAGAACAAGGTTATTTCCAACTATTTTTCCTTTATTCCTAGCAAGGTCATGTAAAGAAAGCAGGATTGCACTGCATGAGGAACCTGTCATGACCTACCACTGGCATTTCCTTAACAAAAAGGTGCTGCACAAGTTCATGAAATCCATATGAATGAGTTCCTCCGATCATATCTTAGACATACCAACATGCTACACAACCCACAAAACTTCACTCACTGAATGACCTTGGTGGTCACAGGGAATCACTGAAAATTCATTCTATGTGGGTCACTATTTTCCCATTTATTACTTGGGAAATTACATAGAATTTAAGGTAAGAATAATTTTTACTGGGGGAAACTATTTATGAATGCAATTTACCTAGAACTATATCCATGCTGTGTTGTATTTTGTGGGGTTTGGGACTGGCAGGCAGTTAGTACTAAGGCAGGTGCTGGACAATGTCTAGAAGAAACGTGCCTGGACAGCCCTGACTCCCATCTACAAGATCCTAAAGCAACAGCAGCTTCTTTCGCAGGCTAAAGGAGAGAGTTACATGCCAGTAATTCTGTACAAAGTGTCCACAATGCCAATGCAATAGAAGAGAAATGCTTGATCACTCCCAAAGAGGCTGCAAGCATTTTTTCCAAGGGGACGAAAACTTATCACCTCTGCTCACTACAGAATGGCCTCGGGCCAGAGCCAGAGCTGGAAACTGCTGTTGCCACCTGTGGGCCCCTTGTGGCTGCTGAGGGATGTGTGATGCTGCTGGTGTCTGGAAGAACACAGACTCTAGTCAGCTCAAGACATCACTGACCACTGAGGAGTCCTGCAGCAGAAATTCTCCAGCACGGGACAGACATCAGTCAATAAAATCCCGAGAGTGGAAGCACAGACAGCACCTGGCATGGTGCACTTCACTGGGATGCAAAACCATCTTCTAAACAGCAGAGTGTAAGATCTTTTCCTTATAGTAATACTGGCCCCTTTGGGGAAGAAAGCAAGAATGTTTGAGTAGCATTTTAGGACTGAAAAGCTCTCCTTCAGCATGAACAGAAAGCATTACAATACTTTCCCTGCATTTCTTATAAGGATGTACAGCAATTTACCCAAGGACTCAACTTTCCTTTCTCACTAAACTGGCCATCAGTGATGCCTGACACCAAGTTCTTCCCTCAAAAATGGGAGAATTTTTCCATGCCAAAAGGAACCAAAGACCTCACAGAAACTACTGCTTCCATTTTCAGCACCTAAGTCATAAAAAGCATGGAAAGCCAGGAGAGACCACTGTTGCTACAGGAATTTTGCTGTTCGAATGTTCCTTCAAACTGCATTTTCTTCACAGTTCATCCAAGCTACGTCTCCAACCAGATCAGAAAGCAAAGCACAATGGCCTACGAAACATCATGAAGCTTAGCAAAAAAATCAATGGCTTGAGATCAAAATACCTAAAACCCAACTTTAACACAAAACTCCAAATACTCAGAAGCTTTTAAATCCTGCTGTTTAATGCACTAGATATAACAACTTATTTTTTAAAAAAAGCATGAACACATTAACAGTAACATCTGTAGTCAGTTGCCAGACCAGAGAGGGCTGGAGCAAAATTCTCAGCTTGCCTTACGGATTAGATGAATACAAGGCTGCAGTGACTTCAGAAAATTCAGTGCATATCTCCTTTCATGAACACAGGAAGAACACACACACACACACACACACACCCCCACACACACCCCCCACACACCCCTGGGCTGCCACCTTTAACCCCTTTATAAAAGGAAAAGCAGAATAAATGCACCTGGAGAGTGGGCACCTAGACTGACTCTTTTTAGCGCTTCCACGAGACTTGAGTGGTGTTTTATGGCATTTATCCATTCTACCCAAAACAACTGTTGCAACTGTGGGAACACCATCACACACTACGGCAGTAAGACTGGGCAAGCAGCAATATTTGCATGAAGTAGAGATTTACTGCTGTGATAACACTGGACCCCAAAGCCAGGTCACACACAAGTGGGAAACACATCAGGAAACAGTTCTTTGAAAACAGAGACCAGAGAGAGAGAGAGAGAGAGAGAGAGAGAGAGAGAGAGAAAGAGAAAGAGAACCTGGCTGCAGGTAAACATAAAACCCTAAAATAAAGACCTGTGACTGAACGCACGGAAGCAATGCCATGTTTTCTGGTGCAGGTGAAAATTCTCCAAGAGTTTCTCAAAGGAAATCTCCTCCCCCATCAGAACTCTAGCTCCATAATTGAGAGCAATGCACTTGTAAGTTTATTTGGAAAACAGAAAGCTCAGCATTGCTCAAAATCAAGGCAATACTTTCAGGCCAGCAAAATTCATCTTATATCATGCCTGTCCATTCAACTATTTTTGCAGCTTTGAAAAAAGAAAACTAGTAGCAGCTGAAAAACTCTCAACTCAGCATCTGTATGAATAACCTGACAGCTCTTTATGGAGTGGTGGAAGGAGAATGAAGATTTTCTACCAAAACTGAAATGATGACCCATTTGCAGGGATGCTATTTTTAAAAAGAATTTCTTTTCAAGGCGAATTGAAGTTATTGGAATATTCATATCATCCACCACCAGCCCTGACTCTCTCAACCTGAGCAAGAAGTGAGGGAGACAGGGACAGTTTGTGAAGCTCAGCAGTTAGTGGGTGAGACACTGGGTACAGTCCTGAGGGACCATTTCTTTTGGTAGTGCACGAAGTTTTTCACATGTTGGTGCTCATTCTGGATTGGCTGTTAGCTGGAGTGAGCTCCCCTTGGCTACCTTCCCTCGGAGGAGACTGCAACAAGACCAAAACACATCCTAGTTAGTGATGTGTAAATATTCTGCAGCCTGCTTCCTGAGAGACAAAATGAAGCACAGGTGAAGAATAGCAGGATGGCAGCAGGGGGAGAGCATACCCCCAGGCTCATTAATGATGGTTTTGTGTTAACAACTTCTACAGTTCACAAAAACTCTTCCTAAAAAAGTCAAACCAGAACTTTTAAGCCACTCTTATTTACTATGTACAAGGTGCTGTTGGCCCCAGAAATTGAATCCTGTCTGGCATTTAGTAATCACAGGGATTAATATATTACAGAAATTAACACCTTCTGTGCAGATGGTCTATTCTCCTTAAAGGCATCTTTTTCAAACTGCAACCCAGAAGGAATACTCCAAACAATTCACGTAATTTCTACTTCCTCTGCTGAAAAAATTACTTCAAACAATCTTTGTTGAGAAGGTAAAAGATTTGTCTATCAAGGACTGGACTAAAGGAATTATTCAGAATTAACCCAACCATATGAACTTCAAAGGAGATTCTGAGTTGTACAAGCAGGTTAATGTACTGGCTAGAAACACCTGTTCCTTATATATTTAGTATTTACTATTGTAAGAATTTGTCCAATCAGGAACACAATAGCTTCATTCCCTTCCAGAATCTTCAGTTCACCAACTTTTACAGTTTAGTTTAAAAAAAAAAAAAAAAATCTTAACACTGCCTTTAGGTCCCTGTTTGACACACCCATACCTTGACATGTATCTGGTTGCGCAGGACTGCAGCTCTCAGGATCATTGCTTTGGCACGGCGCTGAAACTCTTTGCCCATTAGTAAAGACTTCTCAAAAGTTGTGCTGCGCTGATCTACATCTCGAGCATACAGAATCTGCAACCAATACAGAGAACTGTACATGGGAGCTGTGCCAGGGTTCCACAGCAGGAAAACAGCTAAGGCATTATGGAGCCTGAGGTCACACACAGCTCACCCCTATTGAACACACCAGAGATGAATGCACCTTCCAAGTGTCTCAGGAATGGAGAGCTTCTAATCTTAGTAAACCTGTTCAGTCTATAATCCATGGCTGAAATGCACTCACCTTACTGTGCGAGTCTATTCTGGCATTGATCAGTCCCTCCAGGATCAGCTGAGTGAGTTCATCTTCCAGAGCAGCCACTGTGGTGTTAAAAGCAGTGGCCATCTTGCGCATGTCTGCTGACACGTAGGGGCTGAAGTACTAAGAAAAAGAAAAGATTCAGTTGCCAAGGGCGCTCTCCACCTTCTGAGAAACTAGGGGAAAAGCAATTGCAAAGAAATGGCCTATCTCCCTGTTCATCCACCTCTGGGATGACAGGAACGATTACCTGGATAAGGGCACGATTTCGAATCTGGGTATAAAGTGTCCTGACATGAGGTGCAAGGTACATATCTAGCAGCAGGTTGTCCTGTGCAAAACAATAAACCACATCAGAAGCTAAGAAGCAATCTGGAAAAATATATTATTCCTGTGTTCTGAAACATTTATGCGTATACACTTAAGAATATTACACTACAGCAAGATAATACAATAAAACGAGAATGAATAAAAGAATTAGTAATATGTTTAAAACATTTACAATTTCTCTCTACTAATAAACTACTTCCAATTTCCATGCACCACGTCAGCAGACAGAAGACACAGAAGAGCTGAACATTTAGTATCTACTTTTGACAATCACTGCTTCTCACAAAAGGCTAGGCAAAGGGAACTTTTAGGCTCTGCTCTGCTCTCCTGCAACTCACCTTCATCTCATCCAGCATCTTCAGGCATGAAGCATATTTAGACTCATAAAACTTGAAGATGATGTCACGAACCTGTGGCTCCAGCTCCAAAAACAATTTGAAGGAGCTACAGATAAAGATGGCAGTGATCAGACATTGGAACCCACCACTTAAATACCCCATAACCCCATCACTCGAAGTTGCAAGGTTAAAAACTCTTGCTATCATTTGAAGATTCCAAGAATTTACCCTCCAACAGACCAGACAGCCCATTTTCAGCAGGGCTGGGAGCCTGGAACACAGAGAGCTAGAGCACAGCGTCAGAGCTGTGATGAAGGAAGACAAAAGACTTTTGACAAACCAAGAAGTAGAAGTGTCTGTCCACACAAAACAAAATAATGTATGTGACTAGATCAAAATCAGGATACATCACCAGCAAACAAATGCCATATCTGTGCTTGCTCTGTAGTCTGTGCTGGCCAGCTTTTTGTCCCCTTTCAAAGCACAGCCTTCATTAAGTACAGCATGCCACAGACAAGTCAAGCATGCCAGTTTCTCAGAGAAACAACCTATTGTGAGTGTGGTAAATCTTAGGGATGTACACTCTTACTCAGCACACTCCCAATTCTCCTTCACAGATTTTTAAACCTTAGGATCTCACCCTATCAGCCCATAAAAAAGGGTAACAACCCCTTTTCCACAGCAACTTAAAATTACTGCTTCTGTACATCTAGCTGAAGGGAATTCAGTGTCATTGCTATTCAATCTTTTACACACTTTCTTCCAAAGACCGTAATTCTCTTAACCTTCTATGTCATAGTTAAATTACAGTCCAAGGTGTACTAATAATTACTAAATTGTTTTAATGATTAACATCAGAACAAGGGGCAAGATGAAGGCAAATTATCCTAACAGCTGCCTTTGACAGAGGGCTGTGTCCCTCGATTTAATATCTAATATGAACTACTGATGGAGACAGACAACTGGGCTATGCAGATGCTGGATTTAACCTGGGTGGGAAACTTATACTATGAAAATTTTAGCTATGATTAACCACTGTGTTTTAGACAGTGAAACACCACTTAATGCTAAAGCCAAACTAAAGCTCAGTGATTCTTTCTCCCCTGTATGAGAAATGCGCCTGCCAGAATCCACTCTTGACCAAAGTCCCATGTTCCAAAAGATGTCCAGTACATACAAATCACTCAAGGCATCGCTCACCTACTGGAGATAACATTTCGTTGCAGTTCCTGACGGTCAAATGTAGCAAGGGCACAGAGCCCACCATACACAGCCACATTGCTGGGAGATAACAGCTAGAGAGAGAGAGACAGAGAGCTGTCACTGACTACCAAAATGGTGTAAGGGTGGCATTAAGTCTTCTACCCCAGGCCTTTCTTTCATGCAGTGACAAGATTAGTCCTTATCAAATGCAGTGAAAGCACTCAGCTTGCTCTCACCCAGTGCGCGGTGTGATAGGGCCAGAGCAGTAACACTGCTAAGAGAGCAGACACCAATTTCAAGAGGTTTTGGTTGATTGAGCAACATAGAATTACAGATCTCACAGGTAACTCTTACATGATCTAGAGTAGAACATTTAGAGAAGCCAAGAACAGAGACTTCAAAAACAAAAACAAACAAAAAAAACCCCCAACCAACCAGCACAGTTCACAGCACCAACCAAACCATACAGAAATGTTGCAAGAATAACTACAATATCTGAATTTTACACCCTAATACTTAGAAGAATTACATCCCCTCCAAGAGCTGCACACAGCTCCCTCTTGGTCCTCACCTCAGGGAAATCACAGTGATCAAATGATGCCAACAAGAAGCACTTTGCTGCCTGTTTGTACTTCCGGGCAGCTAGTTCGGCCAAGCCTAGGAACCAGAAAAAGTTAATCCTTTTTTTATGACAGTATACAAATTAGGGAAAATTGAAAAATCTGGGGAGTAGGAGAGGCCCCCACATAGTTGCTAGTGCCTTCACTACTGAAGAAAAACAAGATTCTCAGACTGTATTAAGCATCCTTTGAACGACATTGACTCACGCAGGTAATCCTCTCTAAAGAAACTCGGAGAAAAAAGAGATGGCAAAAACCAGCCAGCAGTTCTATCTCACCAGCTTCATTAAATTTTGCATGTCTGGTGTGGAAATACAAAGTCTGTCAAACATGAGAGAAAAAATAAACCCAAGAGCCCTATGGACAGCTAACGGGTAGAAAGACAGGCAAACCATACAGGAAGCTGAAGGACTCACTCACCTGCTGCACATTTCAGTTTGGTGAGAATTGCTTGTGTCTGGCTATCTCTTTCTCCTCTTTGCTAAAGCATAAAACAAAGCAGTAGTGAGCAAGCAGTATGAAAGCTATTTTGCTTACAGCTGTCCCCAAGATATTTCACCCTGATAATTAACTTGCAAATCTCAGTGGCAAGAGGGAAATACGGCAAAACTGAGGACGGGGAAGTATCTGTTTTGACCGTGAGTCAGATTTCGTACACATATATCATGGGAGAAGTCGTAATGCGGGAAAGGAAGAAATCACTTTACAGATTTTGGAAACAGAAAACAAAGGGAAAACTCATGCAAGTTAAAGAGCAGGAGCTTACTTCTGCAATTTCTGGTGTAGACTCAGCCTTGCTTACGTAGCTCAGAACATGAGACCAGTTCTGGAGGTAGACACTGACCTGTAGAAAGCCAGAAACAGTGTGGGGTAGGCATGGATAAATGGCATTCCTTAGATAAGCCATATCATTGCAGACACAAGAGCCAAGTACGGGGGGTGACTTCGCAGCAGGTATCACAAAGACACCAGGTACCATTGCCTGCAAATCTTCCTACCTTGATAACATTGAGACACATGTTGATGACGTGTTTAGCACTGGTGCAGTAATCACGGGCTCGCGAGTAACACTTGAGAGCATTACTGAGGTCTCCACAGTCCAGGTAATGATCACCTAAGTCATCATGGCCTCTCCTGGAGGATAGGAATTAAAACATCATGAACTGTATGCTCAGAAAGGGACAAAGTCAGTTGGTTCTAAACAAGTAACTCAACACACTGACCTAAGGGTACATCCCATGTTAAGTGCATGGAGGAGCAAAATGCTCTTTCTTGCTCCAGCAGAGCCTTCTGCATCTCACCTGATACTCTCCTTGATGGAGTTCCCTTTGTAATTTTTCAGATCTGTATCAAGTTTCTCCAGTTTAAGAAGAGCTTTTTTGCGTGTAGCTTCAACCCAAGCTGTGTCAAGAGGAGGGGGTTCAATTCCACTGTCAGGGACAGCATCAGGTGTATTTTGCAGTTCTCTGAAAGGAAAGTATTTGAAAGAATCTATTAGGCTGAAAACGTTTCAAAACAAAGGTCTGCTATGTGACTGGCACTGTTACCCTAACAAACGGTACTGCATCCACAAAACAGACCAAAGAGAAAATAAGGGTAGTGGGGAAAAAAGAAACATATTGCTAAAATCTCCAGTGCAAACAGTAACACAAGCATCACAGATGTTTACAAATACTTCACAAAATTATCCTAATGATCTTAGGATGAATATACTGTTACACACATGGTAAAGATTCCCCATGCAAAACAGGCAAGAAATCATCAAATAAGCATAGCAACAAAAATAATGCAAAGAAGGGAAGCGTGGATGGATAAGCGAGGTATCAAAGGTTATCCTTAACAGCAAACCTGTTTTTAGAGGGGGCGGGGGGGAGAAAAAACCAAACCAAAACAAGGCAAAGAGTTAGATTAGATTTTAACTTATGGAAACAAAAGCATCTAGAACACATCTCCATAATCTACCAAAGGAAAAACAAATATGTTCATTAATATTTGAGGCAGTTGCAAGGACTAAACTCACCTCAACATCTACCTGCAGCTTTTTAAAGCACAAAGATTTCAGAATGAGATAATATCTTCCGTGCTTTATCTTTTAAAAGAGCATGAACACACATTTCACTGCTATTGAATTCTAAGGGCAAAGACAATTTGCGTAAGGGACATGCTGGTATTACATGCAAAGTCCTCCACTGTGGCACATCAATCTTAATTCTGTCAGGAAAGCTCCCCAGGTTCCCATGACTTCTTAGTACCTCGTGGCCTCAGACAGCTTTCTGTGGATTTCTTCATACACATCAACATTGAAAGTTCTCTGGACAAATGACAGAGCCATCTTGAGAGCTTCCACCCGCAGCTGTGGGCAGTGATCAGCAATGAACTGCAGCCGCTCGATCCGCATCAGCCCACTGTAGCTGGACGCATACTGCTCCAAATCCTGCCAACAAAACCTGGACTCAGAAGGTGAAAATGGACACACTAAATCAGGCTACTACACTGTGAGCTGGACAGGTTTTCCTGCAGACACTGACCCCCTCAAGGAGAGCAACATGACTCAAATAAAAAATCAGTAAGATTAGTCCATGTCCTAACCCTCAGAAATACGCAGTACATTACAATTTATCTTTTTTAAATTTCAGTTGTGATGCTTTTTGTTAAGACTAATCAGCTTTAAGATTTTTCAGAAGGGATTTTTTCAAAATTCTTAAAGGAAGATACCATACGCAACAAATGTACCCACAGCCCTCAGCAGCACGTACCAGCGTGGGGTTCTCCACCACATAGTTGATATCGGGTGAATTTTGCTGATCTTCTTGTGGATCTACGTCAATCTGCATGGGCTCCACTGCACCCTAAAATAACAAAACGAGGTCAAAAGTAGCTTATTACATTTGAGCAGAAAATAACTATGTGATTCAATCTATTAAGGACTTGCTTAAACACGTGTTAAATTTAAAAAATGAAAAAACACTCCTCAGTCTTTTGATATGCTTGGGATTTTTCTCTAGCAACACCACCAGTCAGCATGATGCTTGGCCTAATGCAAGCAGCAGCATGGCTTAGCATTCATACAGAGCAGTTTATTCGGGTTGGTAAATTATCAAGTAAAAAAGTGAAGGGTCAATAAAGCTGATTCTACAAAGTATCTGAGGTGTGCATTCCATTTCTCTTCCTTGAGCAAGAGCAAGGGGGGGGCAAAAATGTTACACTTCCTAGAAGTGATTAAAAATCACAAAGAACAGAATGCAGAATGGCAATTTCAGAGTTTCCAACATGGCAAGGAATAATTTGTCACTACAGAGATCTGACATTAGTTGAACCATCCTACCGTAGTTTTTTCAAGTCCAATTGCTTAGATAGAGCCTCTTTTGCAGAAACAACAGAATTTTATTCTCCCAGTATATCCTGCACTGCTTTGAGCCATAAGGACTCATACCAATGCAGTGACTGCAGCACAGCTGCATTATGACAGCCCCTGCATGTATTCCAGGTAAGACTAGCTTGCTATGCCATTCCACAAACTGAACTGGTCTGCTAGCACAAAATTCTTTTGCTCCTCCTAGTCAAAGTGTGCTGAACAGTCCTCCTAGGAATTACCCATTTAAAGTGAGAAAAACTTAGCTTAGAATGCTGATTTTGTGCATGTATTATATAAGCAACACTTGATTTGGTGTAAATTGCAAAAGTGGATCTCACAAAAGTAATGTCAACCACCCTGCCCCCACACACATCTGATTATTTCCATATTTTTATTGGTCTTAATGTCTGTTAAGAAACCAAAGACTGAGGGGGTTTTTTTGACTGTTTTTTTTGAGGGGTTTTTTTTGATGGTTTGTTTGGTTGAGGTTTTTTTGTGAGAAGGAACAGGGCAGATCCAGATTTCCTATCTCTAAAAATTACACTCACCCACAGTCTGGGGGTCTTATTCTTTCACAAACTGGTACATACCAAATACATATCTCAACACTGAAATCTCCCAAAACCTGAAGTAAAAGCAAGTGAAGCATAAAAACATTTGTTTCCCAGTTTAATAACCTTTCCATGAAGGAAAGGGAGGGAGGTAGGGCACAGAGGAAATTTTGATTGTCTAGATCACCACTCAGGCAAACTGTGCATAAAAACAGGTAATTCACCATATGCTGAGACCACTACTTTTTCCCCTTTTATCTACCTTCTATCTTTTCTTATGTCACAAACACTAAGTGCCAAGGTTAGTTTGTTTAGGCTGTGCTTGCCTACCATAGTAAAAACTCAATTACAGACTCCTTAGAAAAGAGCATTACAAAGGTAACTGCAATTCCAGCTGGTGGAACAGAACAACTTCTATGTTGCTACACTGCACTCTGCATTTCTCACTTAACTCCCAGACAAGGAAAAACACAAGTGGTCTGGAAGTCCCAGCAGGACAAGAAAACTCAAACATTTTCAAGCTCTTTATTCTGGAAGGAAGATGCAAGGCTGACTTAAAAACTTCTCACAAAGCAAATAATATAACAACCACTCCCCAAGATTTCCTGAGCCCCAACGGGTACTCTGTTGAAGGTACCTCACTAGGCCTCACACAAGCAGATAAACCGGTGCCTGAGCTGAAGTCTCCTGCTGTACTCGGGAGGAGGAAGTGTAACCTGTTGCTGGAGGGGGTACAGTAACAGATCTGTCACTAATGAAGGAGCTGAGTTGGATGTTGAACTGTCCCTCATCCTCTCCTCACTTCCCAAAGCCCCGTGCCCTGACACAGAATTGCTACTGCTAAAACTTGCAAAGGATAGCCTTCACAGGTACCTAGTGTCACCGACCCACTCGGCGCTCCTGGGGCTCTCCCCTGCACTGCAGACTCTCAGTTCCTCCTCATCGGCCACCTCACCGTACCCTCCGCGCCTACTCCAGCCCTGCCTACGGCACGTACAACGCGGGAATCAAACACGGGGCCACCGCAGCGGCGGGGGACGCCACGGGTGCCGGAGGATGCTCGGCTGAGCGTTGCTCCTCGCGAACGGCGGCGGAAGCGACACAGACGGACCCGACGGAAAGGCGAGCGAGGGCCCAGGGCCAGTCGAGAGCCGCTCCCTTCCCGCGGAGCCCAAGGAGAAGGCCGCACGGCGCCCCCGGAGGCCGCGGTCGAACCGGGGTCCCAGACCCCGCGTGGGAGCGCGTGGGAGCGCGTGGGAGCGCGGCGGAGCGCGGCGAGGCCCGGCGAGCCGGGCCGGCGGGACACGGCTGCCCCATACCTGCAAGTTAAAGACCTGGACGGGCAGCGGCATCCTCCCCTCACGCCGCCGCTTCCGGCCGCCCGCCCCTCCCGCTCCGCTTCCGCTTCCGT
>VXAZ01004467.1:0-14637 GCA_013399875.1 Gymnorhina tibicen
AACATTTATGTTCCTCCTTAATGAATAACTGTGATACACTTTGTTTTAGGTCTTGAGCCAAAGACAATGATTGATTTAAATGAATTCAGAAACAGCAAAGCACTGAAGCAGCAGCAATATAGAGCTGAAAACCAGATCCTTTTGCAAGAGGTAAGTGATAAATACTATTTTTGTGTAAGAGCTACGTAATAAAAATGTATTTGAACAAAATGGAATACTGATCTGTGAATAATAATATGCAGATTGAAAGACTAGAAGAAGAAAGAATTGAACTGAAAAAACACATTCGTAAGTTGGCTCAGGAGAAAGGAAGAAGAGTTGCAACAATAGGTAGGATGTTTTTATTCTAAACTGTCCTTTCAAAAACATTGTTTATACTTATAAACAGAACTTATTCTGTTTATACCTAAGTATGCATATTCTGTTTGTACTTAAAATAGCTATGTTATATTTATTCATTTGTTTAAATTAAAAGGCTAAATACAATGCATTCAATCTGTAGGAAGAGGTGAGTGGTTTTGGATTTCCTAGTCTTACAGCCCAATATATTTTTGAGTTGTGATGACTTGTAATGCATCACTGAGACTTCTGTCATTGCTTTGCAATGGGTGCAGGATGATCTCCCCAAAATTTCCAGTAAATCTACTTAATTCACGTGCGTGTTTCAAAATTCTTAGGATTTCAATTCCATGCTACCCAGGATAGCATAATGTGCTCAGATGGAAAGGTAGAAAACTAGAACTCAGATATAATAAATATTCTTTTGCTTGGAGACCAATTAAAATTTCATAATTATTTATTACTTGTACATGTACTTGGACTTTAGGATTGGATGCTGATAATATGCAGATGACTGATAGCTTTACTGAAGAGAAGGGAGAGAATATGAGGAAGTTGGATTTCTTGAGCAGGCATGACATTGCTGAAGTAAAAGCACAGGTTGGTTCATAAAGCAAGTTTATGAACATTTCTTGTATTTCTCTTTCAAAAATTAAAACCCCCTGTTTTGTAAATATTTGTTAAAATATTTATCTAGGGGCTTTTATTAACTGCTTTTAAAAAATCCCAAAATGAATACTTTTTAGAAGACTAGTGAATATTCTATATGTTTTGTAAATACAGCCTAGCAGCTCACGTAACGTGGAATGGAGAAACGCACTTGCAGATAGAGTAGCACCAGTTTGAAATTCTGAAGTCAGAGAAGAGTATAGCTGAAAACAGAAAGGCTGTGGGAAATCTACTTAGAAGAACTTCTGGCATACATGAGAATTCAGATCACTTGGAAAAAAACCAGAAGTACTTTTTCTATTCATTTAGGTTCTAAACATGTGACAGAGTGGCAACTAGTTAAACACAATTGTAATTTTGAAGCTCTTAGTGTTTTCATATCAGAGCAACAACTTACACAGCCTCACAGACTTTTGGTCTGTACCAGACCACTATTCCAGCTGCTGCATGACCCAAGAGTACATATTTCACTTTAGACAGTATTACATGGGATACACCTCATGTAATTATTCCAGTTAAGCCTTTTCTGTTCCTATTTAGGCAAGAAATCAGTGTGTGGACTGGGAAATTTTCATGAATGCATGCTTGGAATTTGAAAAAGTCTGTGACCAAAATATTAAATTGCTAAAATTAGATTCTGCATATTTTTTTGTCTAGGAGAAACTTTATGTTTTTTTCTCTAGAATGAATATCTTGCAACTGAATTACGTGAGAGAGAGAGAGATTTGGAGAAAAACAGGACTGTAATGGCCAAATTTCAATCTAAATGTAAGTTGCAACCTGTTCTAAAACTAGGGAATATTAGGAACTACTTGTAGGTAGTTAGCTTATTTAGTTGTTCTGTTTCTATAATTGTGATCATAAATATTTGACTTGTAAAAAAGTCTTAGGTTTATCTATATTTATAAACATATATATGTGTGTATATATTTCTGTGTAAATATATATATATAGTGTACTAAATCAGTGATAGTACATGAAACATAGTTTATTCACACTAAATACGTTAAACTATTATCTCATGTTTTTCCTTCTTGATTCAGATCTAGTAAGGGCTTTAAGTGTGTGAGTAATCCCAATTGTAACAATTATACAACTTGTGTAATTGTAGAGCTTTTGTGGCTCAAAGGCAGCGTTGGGGAATTAGAGCCACTTCCTGCTAACTTATATATGTATGTTAGCTGAAGTGCACTGCTTGAAAACTCTGGAATAAAAATAATTCTAATTTCTCTTGACAAGAAGCTTATTTTTTTTCCCCAGAGAATGTGAATTCTTAAAATTCTTTCTGACTTTTAAAAATAGACTTGGTGAAACTGCTCAAGTTGTCGCAGTTCACTCCTGGGTGTTCAGGATGATTAGCCATATTGTTTGAATGCAGAGAATGTCCTGCCAGGTTTGTTTGGTTTTTTAAAGTTTTCAGACTATCTGCTTTGCGCTGGAAATCGAGTTTCATTGAGAAAGTATCGGTGGTAGGGGTCTTGAGAGTCCTTGACAGCCACGTAATTTAAATGCTCTTTTTTTCTCAGTACGCAGAAGCAATTCAGGCAATTCCTAGATACTTCATTGTTACACCCAGACATTTCCAAGATAGCCATGCTTCTGGACTGGTACAAGTCAGACAGGCTATTACAGAAGTTTAAAGTGAAGTAAACATTGAAGACTGGAAGGTTCAGTGAAGTCAATTGTGTTCCCATGAAGCATTTAATATTTTTTTTTCTTGGTATTTCATCAGTAAGATACACCTCCCAGATATTCCTAGCAGCTCTGATTTTAATTTCATAATTGGTTATGCCTATATATGTACATTCTTTTAATTTAGCAAATCAAGTATCATGATGAAATGTCCTAGGAAACTTTTAACTCATTTTTTTCAGTGCTTTTAAACATATTTACAACCTTTATTACAGTAAAAGAGTTATCAGAAGAGAATAAACAGCTTGAACAAGGAATGAAAGAAATATTGCAAGCCATCAAGGAAATGCAGAAGGATTCTAGTATGAAGGGAGGAGAAACAGCCTTGGTAATCCCTAGTCTGGATCGTTTAGTTCATGTAAGCTGGCTTTTTAAAGTATTATTTAGCTTTATAGGAATTATAGGGTATTTTTGACCTCCTCAGTTATTAATTTGATGTATAATTTAATAGTAGTTTCTTTGTACATGTGCTTTCTTAGTGTGATTCCTCTTTAAAAAGGTAAATTAAAATATACAGGAGAAGGGACTGCCAATAACATTCAAATCGCCCCTAGCTTCAGCTGGACATTATAAAACTGTCTTTGGCAAATTTTTTGTCCCATTCATAAAGCTTTGGTAAAAGCTCATTTGCCTGTCTTTTATCTCTATGGACTTGTAGGAAATGTTTTTAAAAAACACTTTATTCAAACATCTTACAAAAAATTAGGGGTTTTCCAGGAAAGTGTAACTATATAAGTCATAGTCTATGCAAATATACCATCAGGAAACTATTAAATAGATGTTACAATGTTAAAATGTCATGCTTTTTGCTAATTTCACCTTGTCTAAACTTGAGGGCTCCAGTTTACTCTGAAAAAAGGTAAAGCTTTTCTACACTTTTTCTTTGTTTTGTTAATTAAATGTTTACTGCATTAGGCGATGGAGTCAAAGAATTCAGAGGGGGTCTTTGATGCTAGTGTGCACTTGAAAGCTCAGGTTGACCAGCTTACAGGACGAAATGAGGAATTGAGAGAGGAGCTAAAAGAGACTCAGAAGGAGGCAACAAGTTTGTCTAATCAGCTGGCAAGTGCCAATGAAAAGGTATATAATTTATTTTACATAATTTATTCTGTCAAATAACCATGACTGTTCTGATAATTTAGAACAATCCACACAATCTATAAGAGACTGAATTTAGCTTATGTAAACAGTGTAATTGTACAAATCTTACTGAACTTTATGTAGTGGACCTACTAATTAATCCATTTTAAGTTTGGATCTTAGTCTTCTTAATGTTACTTTATCCTTGGAATATTCTCTCATGTTAAACACCAAGTGTGCCTATCTTCTGGGGAGAGCTGTGCTTCAAAAAAGCCAGGAGTCTTGCATTTTTTATTTATAAATACGTAACAGAAATTAGGCGTTTGAAATGATGAATCATTCTCCAAAGTCCTATATCTTGTTGTAAGTTGTACAGTTCATTCTGTGGAATGCTTCTTCCAGGGAAGGAATGAGGAATGGAATATCATCTTACAAGAAGCCAAATTTAAATTTGCTTTTTATGACAGCTTTGGTGATGCAAAAAGATTTGCCAGAAACTAATCTTCTAGAATAATTTTTTACATACTGTTAGAGAACCAGAGAGCTTTTAAATTAAATGAAAAGATTTGTTTAGAAAAAAACTGTCAAATAACCACTGCAATAATTCTTTCCAAAACTTAATCTTACTGAAGGAGTAGAATGCACTGTGTTTTAAACAATTGGGAATAAAACTGTGGTGATATGTGTAGTTACCCTGATTGCTAGGGTAATTTGATAAATTTGGATGAATTTATTATGCATGTAATGATTTATGAAACCATAACACTTTTAAAAGGTTATTTTAAGGAATATTATAACATTTAAGAATGAAAGTGAAAATTAATTAGGTTGTTAATCACAACTGACGTAGCAATATATTTTTCATCGTTTTAAAAAAAATCTTATAGCAGGAGTTACTTCTTTATGGTTTTGTGTCCTTTCTTTAGATTGAACAAATGAAAAATGAAATTTGCTTACTACATCAGTCAGAAGAGGCCAATATTGTCTTCCAAACAGTGAATCTTCCAGATGGAATGGCTCCTTCAAGTGTTAGTACGATTAATTCTCTGAACGAATATTTAATACATCTTACACAGGTAACTCATGTATTCCTTGAAATAAAGAGTATTCATAACATGTATCTAATTCCTCCAAAATCCAGTAGTATGCCATGCATGGACACAAGAGACCTCTCCAAAATTATTTTGGTCTTCTAATATCTACTAAACTCTTTGGGCTCTTCTGTAATTTAAAGCTGTAAGTATTTTGCTGTGCTGTAAGCCTGACAGGTAATAGTTAACTAAATTTTGGAACAGCAATTCAGATTTTTTTTGTTTTAAATCTGAATTTTGATCTAAATATTTGCCCACTCTTCCTTCTACTTCCACAGTTGCACTCTTTCTATGAGAAATTCTCTCTTACTGCTGTCTGGATTCCACACCTGAGTCTGCATGTGCAAATCCTACTTGAACAGTTTTTCCCTATAGAGCCAAGGTCTCTATTAATTTACTATATGAATTTTCATTCCATTATTTGTCAAAAATACATCAACAATTGTAAATAGAAGCATAAATACATTGAAACAGATTCCAGTGATCCCCATGGGAAGCATAGCAAACAGGATTATAGTAGTGAAGAATTAACTATTTCAGAATTGGAGTAAAAGAAAGTTACCTTTTTATTATTATTGTTTTCTTTTTCTGTCTTTGATAATTTTTTATTTTTTCATTAGAGAATATTATTTTAACTCTATATGCTTATAAAGTAGAAGAGTATTTGGGAAAATGAGAAGAAAATGCCACCTCCCAGTTAGACATTCAGTTAGTATTCTTTGTGGGCTAGCAACAGGTCATGGTGTTTTGAACTTCAAGGGCTTTGCCTGCAGTGCAGTTGTGCTCTTTTTCACACCTGCTAATGTGAATGCCGAAGCTCATTGGATTTTTTTCATCGGTTTCTTCTAAAGAAAATACATATTTCATATCCTTAGTTTGCATAGCTCATGACAGAAGCATCTATCATGAAAACACAAAGGACTGCCATTTTGATTAGATTGATAGTTTCGTATTTTAAACCTATATTAATAATTCCAGTATTTTTATTTTGAAAATAACAATTAGGAACTGGAAAACAAAGAAAAGTTACTTAAACAATTAGAAGATGCAGTAGAGGACTACAAGCGAAAATTTGCAGTAATTCGTCATCAACAAGGCTTGCTGTATAAAGAGTATCAAAGGTATTTATCTCTTTTCTGAATTAGGAAGCTTCAATTATCAAACTACTTAACAGTCTTGAAACAAGATTTGCTGCTGTGTTGAGATAGTTCTTTGGTTAATGTTCAAAGTGCTGCCATGTTTGGATATGGACTCCATACATTTTCTTTAGTCCTGTAAAGATTCAGAAAACTTCTACAAAACCATTTTCTGCTGGACTCTTTTCATGTTCCATATTTTATCATGAAGATTTCATTGTGCTTTCTGCATCTGATATCTTGCATTTTATTAGAACCTGGTGTGATGGACTCTTCAGCCTTGTTTTCTTTTGCTTTGAGGTATGCAGGTATAGGTTCTAATAGGTTTTTGGAAGTGGAGAGGAGGGGAGGAAAAAAAGCAAACTGCTGTCCAAATACAGTCAGAGATCTCTGAAAATTTCAGACTGTCAGGATTTTGTGGTTGGTTTTCTTTCAGACTCTTAGTTCTTTTACATGCTCCAGTGAAGCTTCTTTTACATGCTAAGTTCTATAAAATTATTCTTATGGTCAAAAAAATGAGAAAAAGTTTTCATCTGTTAGGAGGATAGGGATAATTATGATGATTTGGATTTTTCAATTAACAAACTGTTAGTTGAATGCTCTCTGTCTTTGGATTGGAATGAACAGTCACCCGGGTGGCTTCTGGAATAAGGGTTTAACCTTTCAGAAACCTTTGTTTATTCTTTGAATCAGTTAAGATTCCCAGACAGTGTTATCTCTTTTTAAGGTATTAAAGAGACAGCTTTTTTATTGAAGGCTGTAATATACTGCCTCATTTACTACTAGGTGAGATATCTCCAATGACAGGGATAAAATGATGATTCAAGGCTCCTTCCTCTAAACCTGGTCCAGATTGAAGTTATGGGAGGAGATTCTTTGACTTGTCATCCCATAAAAAGTCACTTTCAGAGAATTTTCTTTCCTCCTCCTCCACTTTACTTCATTATGTAAGAAACTAAGATACCTTCTTTGAAGAGAAAATACCACTTCTAAAATATCCTTGATTAATGATTGTTTAAACTAGCCTAAACTATGCCATATAGTCTATAGGAACTTCCTTATTAGACATGTATGAAAGTTCATAGTCTTTTTTTTCCCCAAATAAATAAAAATGGATAGAGGAGAGTAGTTTGGGCCAAAGTGAAGCTGAATAAGCTGAATCTTTTTATGTTTTGGGTGTGTTTTTCACCAAAATAACAAAACAAAGGTGGGAAGTTATGTTCTTTACGCATTTGAAATAAAAATAAATGTAATAGAAGGAAAGATTTGCAGGCAAAAAGGTAGGAAAGTAAGACATTTATATCTCTGCATTATAATATACATTTGAAGAAGAAGTACGACATTGAAGAACTGTTTTCATCATTAAACTATCTGTAACCTAAATGGAGGATATTGTTTGTCAGTAATCCATCTACAATTTATCATGTACTTTTCAAATTATATTACTGCTAAAAGTAAGTACCTTGGTTTGCAGTATTTCAGAGTTGCTGTGGAAGTTACAGTTTTAAAAATGATCAAGTTTTTCGTCATAATAAATGAAAATTCCTTACTGTTTTAGTCAAAAGGAAAGCTGGCAGAAAGAATCAGAAAATATTAAAGAGGAAATGAAAAAGCTAGAAGAGCAAAAAGAACAGGATGCTACGAAAATAAAGGCATATTCTGTAAGTAATTTTGTTGCTCTCATTTTTCAAAAGGATTTTAGGACATAGGACAGAGGTTTTAATACACTACTCTCATTTGTTAGATGGGGAAAATGTGTACACACACCTTTTGTGCGTGCCCCAGGGTGCTGTGTACGTGTGGAGGTGCTCCAGTGTTGTGTGTGCCCTTTGGCCTTCCTGCAGGCTGCTAATCCATGCACTCGGGAGAAACCACCCCAAGGAGGTTACATCACACACTTGGGGTGTGGGTCCCTAATTGTTGCACTTATTACCTCCAGATCATTATCTGGAGTGCTGAGGTGTGGTGTCCAGCAGGGAAGAATCACTCAGAAATGCACAGAAGAATGCAGTGGAGAAGCCTCTGAAGCTGAAATAGGTTGTGATTGCTACATTAGAACCCTTTCTGTCTCTGCTGGTAGAAGCTTTAACGCTTTCTTTATACCAGTTTTCAAGCTGACAACTTTATTTCAGGTTTCTAATGTTATGGTTACTTTTCAGTCTGGTTAATGGTGATCTTTAAGATTATCAGTTTTGAGCAAATGCGTTCTAATGCAGTCTCGCGTATTCTGTTCACACACACTTCTTACACTCACACTGCTCTCTCAACAGCAGTTGTTACCCAGGCTGTTTGATTGGGAGGAGGAGCATGCAAACAACCCCTTGGAAAACACATTAGTTTATACTAAGGGTTAAGGTTATTACTTTTAATTGCATCTTATTATATGTAACTGTTAATGTCAAATGAATCAGTGTTTCAGAAAAACAGGAAACAGAATTCATCTTTCTATTTTGATTTACTTCCACCAAGTTAGAATTCAATATTACCTTAAGAAAACTGAAAAGTATTGGTGGTATTTAGAAGTTCTTGGAATTGATGCAGGCGTCTAAGCACAGACATAGTGCAATTTTAGATGGCTATGGGTGTCTTTGGGCACCAAACTTTGCAAAATTTAACCAAAGGCATATCGGCCATACGTGTCCTTTTAGAGAAGCAGACACAGAGCAAGGATATCACAGGGTGTTGAAAGTAACTGTGGACAGACAGTTAGCTCTTAGACAACTGAGTTCTAAGAGCTCCAATTTTTACTACCTGTCTCCTTGGCAAACTGATGTATGTGACAGCAAAGCTAAAGCTCACATGATTTATGTGACCTGAGTTGCCACAGTTTCCTTTCCCCACCACTGCCCAACCTGGGATTTATATGTGCATGCAAACACGTGTGTGCACACATACACACAAATGTTACTATAGGAGGGTTTCTATAGGTGTGGTCACTTTACAAGTACGGGTTTGGTCTTCAAAGTAGGACGTTATTAGGGTTTGTTTGGAACCACAGGATTCCTATTTTGTTTAGAAAATGGTTCCAATGCATTTTTCTTTATTCTAGTGTAAATGGGAAGACTGATGACAGGGAATACAGAGAACCATTCTTGTTCTATATTTTGAAAATGTCAGCATTAGTTAAAATTCCAGTCAGTCAAATGTACTTAACTTCTGGTTTTGAAGATTCATCTTTTTCTTAGAATATTGTATGTTTGAGCATATGTTGAGTGTGTGTATATATTTTATTAGCAAAAAGAAATTATTTCAGACAGATCAATGGAATTTTTCCATCTAGATTAAAAAATGTACAAGAAAGCTAGTGTATGTAGTTGTGCTTTACCATATTTCTGTACAAGGTTTTTGTTAAAAAAATGTTTTACAGAATTTACTCGATGCACTTCAGATGGATCCTGATGAAGCAAAGAAAGTACTTGCAGAAAATAATAGAAAAATAACTGTTTTACGAGTTAATGAAAAATCACTAGCAAGGCAGTGTACCACTTTACTTGAAATGGAACGGCACCTCAGAAAAGAAAATGAGAAACTAAAGGGTGAAATAACACAAATGGAGACTGCAGTTACAGAGAAGATTGGAAACTTGCAACGATTCAAGGTATAGTTCATAGCAGTAATAGCACACGTTTTTAGTTTTACAATTTGGAAAGAAATACCCTTTGTTTTTAAATGGAGTTAGTACTAGTTTCTTGAATGCATTACCCAAAACCTTGCTAATTGCTGTTATAAATCTTGTAGAAATATTCTTTGTATTTAAATAAGCACTGTGACCTGGACAAGCTCAAGAAGTGGGTCAGAGGGAATTTCATGCTGTTTAACAGGACCAAGTGCAAGGTGCTGCACCTGGGTCGGGGCAACCCCTGGTACCAATCCAGGCTGGGGGATGAACAGATGGAGAACAGCCCTGCCCAGAAGGACGTGGTGGTGCTGGTGGCAGGACATGACCCAGCCATGTGCACTCACAGCCCAGAAAGAGAAACGTGTCCTGGGCTGCATTGAAAGAAGTGTGGCTGCTGTGAGGAAAGGCTGAGAGAATTGGGATTGTTCAGACTGGAAAAGAGGAAGCCTTTGGGGTGACCTAATTCTGGCCTTCCAGTATCTGGAGGAAGCCTACAAGAAATATGGAGAGAGACTTCTGATGAGGGGATGTAGTGACAGGACAAGGAAGAAGGGCTTCAAAACAAAATAGAGTAGATTTTGATTAGATATTAGGAAGAAATTCTTTGCTATGAGGGTGATGAGGCACTGGCACAGGTTGCCCAGAGAAGTTGTGGATGCCCCATCCCTGGAAGTGTTCAAGCATGGGGCTCTGAACAACGTGGTCTAGTGGAAGGTGTCCCTGCCCATGGCAGGGTGGTTTGGAACTAGATGATCTTCAAAGTGCCCTTGCAACCAAAACCATTCTGTGATTCTACAATCATCATATGAAACCAAATCTTACCTTTTGGCCTTGCAGGTTGCTAGGCCCTGTATTAATTTTATAAAATATGTTTTGACAGTGCCTTAGAGGCAACTATTGATAAAATTACCCAGAGAATTGGAATATCAGAGAAGTTTTGTCAATGTTTATTGCAGGTGATTTTTAAAAATGAACAATAATTGAGAAAAATAAAATCTAAAGTGCTATATTAAGTATTATTCTTTTTATGTGGAGTAATTTTATATTTAAATTTCTAGCTGACCTTAGTAACCTACTGTGTTGATTACTTTCATAGGAAATGGCTTGCTTTAAGATTGCAGCTCTGCAAAAAGTGCTGGACGGTAGTGTGCCGTTGTCTGAGCTAGAAGTGGCCAATAAGCAGTACAATGCATTAACTGCTAAATACAGAGAGATGTTACAAAAAGATAATTTGCTTGTCCAACGGACAACAAACATGGAACACATGGAGGTAATGTTTGTGTTACGTTTTAACTCTAAGGGAAAAAAAAATTATATATTCATTCTGCTTTGCTTTTTTTTCTCACTTAATAGAACGATAGAACTGAAGTTCCAGCACCAAAATTGCTGGTTAGAACAGTTTCATAGTGGGTATGAGATATTTGAGCTAGTGTGACTGTCGCCATTGAATTTTAATTTGCTTTCCTCGTATTTCTTTGGTATTCTTCAGTGGATCAAGACACATACACAGAGTTCCAGATTTTATTTCAATGGGCAGACATAAAAGCATTTTGTTTTGGTTCTTTGTTTTTCTGTTTGTCTGCTCTTTAAATTAAGCTTTGGATATGTTCCCTCAGAAATTATTATTTTTAGTTCTTTGATTACTGAAACAAGGCTGGCAGAAGGAATATTTGCTAGCATCTTCAGTTTTGGAGGTCATAAGGAAAGTAGAATGAATGTAAACACTTCCAAAGCTTTCTCTCAAAGTATGTGCTCTTACTAATTCCCAGCTTTCACAGGAATGAAATGTTTAGTTCCAAAAAGAGTGAAGCTTTGGAATTTTACTTCCGTAAAAGAACCCAAAAAACCCAAAGACTGTACATAAAGTGCTTGCAAAATATTGTAGGCACTGCAGATATTTAACTCTCCCTGTGACCTTTTACTCTGAAGTAGAAGGGAGTTTCTTCTCAAGAACTGTGAAGCTGGCTTCAAAGATCCATCACTACCTTCCACTTCTCATGCGTTGTAAAGAATAAATGACTTGTATGTCTATTTTATGGAATTTTGTGTGTATGAAAACTCACAGTGCCTATTTCAGCAACTTCATAGAGCTAGAGAACCATTTATCAACTAAACATGTATCCAGAAAACTAAAAATTGAAAATTAATATCAACTATTCAATTTGTTTTATTGGTTAATGCGGAAATTTGTGTTTCTGTTTGGAGGAATGAAGGAACATTTACAAAAGTAACATTTGGCATCATATTAGATGCCTGAAAGAACAAAAGAAATGTATGATCTGTGTCAAATAGGTATTTATGTGCAATATGTGTGCAAGATGTGTGCAAGATGTGTGGGATGTGTGGGATGTGGGATGTGTGGGATGTGTGGGATGAAATATCCTCCAGAAGTACTTCTTCCCCACTGTTAATGAGGTGCTTAGTATGACAAACAAAGATTGTCTCATCTAATTCTAGGCACTGTAGGAATCAGTTACTGGTAATAAATATTCACAGTATTACTAACTATGACAGTAAGATACAGAGGACAAAGACATTTTTACACTTAGGAGGAAACATAGTCTTCTGTTGCCACATATGTAGGTTATGGGTCACACACCCATAGTGTCTGTTAATCTGAAAGATTTCATAGATACTAAATATGAAATCTGCTACAATTAAATAGTTTACTGTTATGTTGCAACTTTTCTGTCATACAGCGTGAGAATGAATCCTTGAAAGCACAGATAAATTCATTGAAGAAGGAACTGGAGATCACAAAAGAGAAACTTCATACTGTAGAACAGGCTTGGGAACAGATGACTAAACTGGGCAAGTATGAAAGTTATATTGCAACATTAAACACCAAATGTTATATCCTGTATAAAAGTAATATTTGAAAATATTTTGAAATTGATGTGTCTTAAAATAACCAAAATGGAAAAAATCAAAACTATTTTACGTTTTTCAGTAATGATCTTAATTTTTGTGCTGAATATTTTTGTTTGTATGCTTCATTTGACTAAAACCTAGTTTGGTGTTTTTCTCTGGAAATTTTTCCACTTTGACTTTTCTTGGGTTACTGGGTCAAGGGTTTAAAAGCTTTTAAAGCAACATCATGTGAATTGGTTTTTCTTAGCATGTTCTAACTTGAGTCTCAGTTGTAGTGCTTCAGAGGTTGTCGAGAAAGTAATTTCTTTTTGCTGGTTTCATGCTTCGTAACAAAGTATTCCCTCTTGATAGCTGGGGTTTCTTTGTATAGTGTACAATCCCCTTACTCAAGAAGAACTCATTCACCCCTGTTTCTCTTACGGACCCTAAATTAAATTTCCTGAAGCTTTACTAGTTATATTAAGATAAAGTGAACGGCTACACTGCAAATAGTTATCAGTCTCAATAACCATGGTTGCAGATATGTGCATTCATAACTGATAGTAATATTTTATTCAAATTACATACCTTTCAAACCTGTAGTAAGGCAATAACCATGCCTCAGTTTAAAAAAAAAATACAGATGTTATGATAAAGTTTATGTGACACATATAAAGCAAAACTCATGTTCAGTTTCATGTGAAAATAATTTTCATAGTTGAATCAGCTTACATATTTCCTAATTTAAGAATTTTTTCTTGTAGGGGATGACAGTGCAATGGACAAAGCCACAAAAGCAATAACCAACAGTGAGATTTTGTCCATTTCTAAGAAAATCACAATGTTGGAAATGAAGGAACTAAATGAAAGACAGAGAGCAGAACATTCACAACGGATGTATGAACATTTAAGCAGTACCGTAAAGCAAATAGAAGAACGTAATTTTGAATTGGAAACAAAATTTGCTGAGGTAAATCTGCTGAGATTTAACAGCCTAATTTGATAACCATATTTTTGAGCTTTTCAAAAATCATTTATATCAATAATATCAATTTGTATCAATAAATAAGTGTATAAATAAGCTTACGGTGCGAAGAATAGTTTTGCAGCCTTTAAGAGCTGCAATTTTGCATGTGCAGGACATTGGTAAAAATATAACTAATTAATTTGTCAGCAGTTTATTTTAAAAGTTAGTTAATAGCTGTAAAACATATGATGAGTATCTTGACAGATAGTTTCCTAGTTTTGTCAGCAGACTGCAAGGAAGAAGTCTTTTCCAGACCTGTTATTTCTTTTATCTAATTCATATGATCTCTTTTCATTTATTTTTTCCTTATAATTACCACTTATTCAAAAAAAGGTTAGAACTTTACATCCATTGGGCTAATGCTAGTGTTGTGATAGTGTTACAGGCTGGCTATGTCCTGTGCCACACATTGTTTGTAGTACAGGAATAGAAGTCATGTGCCATTGAAGCTGATGAACCTTAGTATTCCTGTCATATCAGTCTTAATCATGTTAGGTTTTTTTGTCCACACTATTCATATTTGCATTTTTAATAGAAATTTATTTTTTACTAGCAGGAGACTTTATCATAGTTTCTGGAATGAATTTATTACTAGGAATTGTACAGATATGTTCTCGTGCCATTACTGGTCTATTATTTAAGCACAAACGAAGAAAAAGAGTAATTGATAGGAATGTTGATAGATTGTATTAATTTCCACTCCCTGTCTTTTGCTAGAATGTAGCCTAACTATTTTAGATTGCTGTTGTGTGACTCCTTGTTTCTCTGTTGTTTTAGTAATGTTTATTACGTTGTTTTGATTTGATTTAGTCTCCTAGGTGGTGTAACTGAAAGTGTATAAAGCTTTTTAGCAGCAGTGCTGTTAAAGCCTTTTTTGATGGGATAGTTTCTTTTATTTCTTTAAGAAATGCTTTAGGTGATGCACCGTAGTGTCACATTTTTCATATTCTCTTTTGCATATTTTATTTGTCTTGTGATACTTTTAGGTCTGATGGTCTTCCTTCATTCTGAGTTGATGAACTCCTAATGCCATAATGTTTTCTTGATAGTACCTCTGATCCCTTTTTGCCTCATTTCTGTAGCTCCAGTACATACATTTTCTGTTCCACATACTCCTGTCACTACCTCCTAATC
>VXAZ01004467.1:14934-146854 GCA_013399875.1 Gymnorhina tibicen
TGGCATTTATAACCTCTATTTGTGTTACCAGTGCCAATATAATAGGCAGTATATAAATCTGTAAGACTGTTCATTTCCTAAAGTGTTTACAGTCTTTTTAAAAATTTATTTTTATTTTTCATTTTAGTTTAGGAGCAAGTTATTGCAGTAATGGTTTTAAGAAAATTCACTAATAAAAAATGTGTTTAGTTTAGAATTCTTTTCTGTGCCAAATTGTGTGTTTATTTCTATGTGCATGCAACTCTGCAAATGAAACTATGTTTAAGCAGAGACTAAGGGAAACTGGTTTTTGAACACAACCTCATCACAGCTGAACTGTGTATTGCAAGGAGTGAAAAATAAAAAGTACTTTTGGCGCTGCTATTTCATTGCAGAGTTTGAGCAGGATGTTTGATCCTTATGTGCTTAGGATATGATTTGCTTGTTTGTTTCTGGTTTTGATTTTTTTAAGCTCACCAAAATCAATCTTGAAGCCCAGAAAGTGGAACAGGAATTAAGAGATGAACTGTCAAAGAGTGTAAGTAAGGCAGTAAGTGATGCAGATAGACGACAAATTATGGATCTAGAGAAGCGTGAGATGGAGCTCAAGATTGAAGTATCAAAGTAAGTGCTGAAGGAACAAATTTTGAATGCAGTATGTTCGGAAATGTGTGAAAATTTAGGCATATTAGTCTTGTGCAGTACACTACTTATGAATCACTAACATCCAATTTTCAATGCCTGTTCTTTTGAGCATTTATATATACCAAATTTGGCATTGAAAATGAAGCATTTAATTCCTGACTATAAAGAATGCAATTTGTTTCATTTTAATTTGAACAAGGAATTAAATGCTGGTCTGGCTAGATAGGGTAAGTGTGCAATTAGATACTTATAGTAGTACTATTTTTACACTAATTAAGGTTGATTTTGTTTCTGTGCCACAACCCCTCTTACGTGTATGAAAATCTCATAGAACTAATTGGTAAGCAGTTCTTACTTTGAAAGCCTCATTTCTCAAAGATTAAGCTACAGGAGGAGGGAGGTGTGCCATTTACTTAAAAGAGATTAACTTTCCATGATTTGAAAAACTGAGCTTTTTAGATATGTTGATATGGACATTTGTCTTTGAGTAATTAATATAATCATGTTATATTCCTAAATCAGTAAAGTCTATAGGGATACTTGCAGTGATACTTGGCACTGCAAATAAGTTATTAGAGTTGGGGAAGCAGAGAAGGGAATTGAGAATGAAATGTTTTGGGCATTTAGAAAATGTTGAGTATTCAAATCCTGAAGTGGGAGTGACATAGAGAACAGAGATGCTTAGTTTAGGTAAAAAAAAATATGGCATTGTTTTCCTGGAGTAGGTTACTGCCAGCAAACTTCTGTATAATGTATGAGAAAATGTCCTGTGAAAAAGTTGAGAGGCAATACAGAGAAAAATTTCCTTAACCAGAACTCTGAATAGTAGAGGAGAGTATGCTGAAAAGAATGAAGTCCGAACGTTTTGATATGAGGAAACATAATAAATATCTTTTCTCGGCATCTTCTAGGTGGAAAAACTTAATAGGTTATTCAGTGGTTTCAAGTGACCCAATACTCTTGTTTTCTCTGGAAGGTTAAGAGAACTGTCTGATGTAGCACAAACACAAGTTGAAGCTCTGGAGGCACGCCAGCAATACAGAGATAAAGAAGTGGAATCTCTTAGGATGCAGATTTTAGATTATCAGGTAAAATTCAGCCTTTATTAAAACTGCAGTTTGGATTCTTTTTTTCCCTGGAGTGAGAAGGAATTTTGCAATGAATTAGAAAACTGCAGAAGTATTTCAGAAGGATCTTAGTAAACTGGTCCTTGTAGTGCCCACACCCTTTCAAAAGTTTAATATTACATTAATTATTCCCTTCTCCATTTATTCCATTTCGAGCTGTGCAACTATTTCGGATCCTGATCTTTTTCCATGTTGTTTACTTAGTATTCATTCCTATATCATTAATAGCTCATGGTCAAGGAAAAACTTATGGTCAGGAAAATTTGATCATTTTTCACAAGGCAAGAAATTGTAAATATTGAAGATTTACGATAGGTTTGCTATTTTGTTTTGCTATTAGCTACAAAAATTTATTGGGAGTTGGTTTCATGTTATAGAAGGGTTTGAGTTCTTAAATCCAACACTTATGTCAGCTTTAACATGACCATATTTTCTAAGTTCAGGTATACATTTCTTCCTCAGTTTGTGGTATTTTGGAAAGAGAGCATTTTTAAGAGACCGTCAGTATCTGAAAAGATGTGGCTGTAGAAACAAAAGTGGAAAAATAAAAGCCTGTTAGAGGCTAATTCTTACTTTTCTCTGTGGAATAAAATACATGCAATATATAATATATTAAAAATAGCTTGTTTATATTTACATATAAACTGTGTTAACATAATCAAAATGAAAAATAGATTTTTTCTATCAATTTTGTTCTTAGGCACAGTCAGATGAAAAAGCAATTATTGCAAAACTGCATCAAGATATCATAGCCCTTCAAGGTAGTGAATCTGTTGCTGTAGGCAAATTGGAGAGGTTCAGATTGAAACTACAGAAGATGGAGATCCATAATCTACGTTTAGAGCAGAAACTTGATGAGAGGGATCAAGCCTTATATTTTGCCCGACTTGAAGGAAGAAATAGAGCCAAACATCTACAACAGACGATTCAGTCTTTGCGGCGACAGTTTAGTGGTGCTCTGCCTTTAGCACAGCAAGAAAAGTTCTCTAAAACAATGATTCAGCTACAGAATGACAAACTGAAGATCCTGGAAGAAGTTCAGCATGCCCAGCAGGAGCGTCGAAATGCAGAAAACAGAGCATTAGAGCTGGAGTTAAAACTGAAAAGTTTAGAAGAATTAGTAAGTGCATTGAAGGATACAAGAGGAGCTCAAAAGGTTTGTGATTTTACAGTTTTGAATAGCTTTGCTTATCTGATCTGCATTTAAATTGCCTTTCAGTTCAGTTTGTTCTCTAAATATGTTTTAATGTAAAACTTACTGATTTCAAAACACACTGTTAGAATATGACAGCTATCATATTATGTTTTCTGTAAAAGTCAGTGCAGTTATATTTACTAATTATCTTTTGTGCTCAATTAAGGCACATAGGAACTAGAGGCTAACTATAAATGCAGTTATATTTAATTGAATTAAATTACTGATCTAATTAAATAATGAATTAAATTAAATACAGAGTATCAAACTGAAGTTCTGTTCCATTAGCTTGCAGTAAAATCTTCACTGAAGATCCATGTGTTTTTAAATAGATCCAGGGGCAATGATTTGGGCAGCAAGGTTAGAAATGTTACTATGCTCATGTAATTCTGCTTAAGCATATTTTGCAACTGTAAACAATGTCGCCCTGAAATCTTAAGAAGGCTTTCTCACTTCTCTTCAAGATCACTGTATATTATATAATATGATTGTATCTGTTATGACTAAAGTTGTAAGCAACCAATGGTTGTAATGCTCTGGGCACAGTTTAGTTTTGAGTCAGTTTTCTAATATTTTTCTAGAGCATTTTGACTTACGTATGTCTGTTATCTTAGTGTATTTTTTTGAATGGTTTTGAATGGTTTTGAATTCTCTTGCTCTTTTAGAAAAGACAAACCAAAATTTTTGCATACTTTTTTGGTTCAGTCTGGACAGATACATAGGGTATAACTTGGTCATTTGAAAATTGTTTGCAATGCACTTTTGTCAGTGTAAGGGAAACCTGTTGCCTGTCCAGTTGTTTGCTGCACTTAATCAGTCATTCTCCTTGCAGTTTCATACTCTTGTCATGCTTCCTCACTCAAGAAAAGTGAAGAAGCTTAAAAAGGCAGAATATCTTGTCTTCCAGTTAATTTGAGAAGTTCCCCTCAAAGCCAAAGAGTGAAGCCGCATCTTGTTGACCTGTGGTAAATTATAACATACTGTGTGTTATTCATTGCAAGGTGATTGAGTGGCACATGAAGATGGAGGAACTCCATCTGCAGGAACTTAAACTCAGTCGAGAATTAGTCAAGCAAAAGGAAGAGGTGAAGTATTTGCGTAATATAATTTCTGAATATGAATGTACAATCAGTAACCTGGAAGAAGAAATTGTACAGCAGAACAAGGTATGTATTTTTGCATGCTACTGAAAAACTATCCTATTCCTTCTTTTACTAAGTGATTTTCTAGTAAATTTTTAACATGTGTTTGCATCTTGGTTTCATAATTCTTTTTAATAGCTCTTTTGAGTAGTTTACTTTTTGGTAACTATTTTTTCCGTTGAAGTTGGCTATAAAATTCCCATTGCCTTCAATAGATAAACTACTTTTATCAAAAATTTGTTACAGTTTCATGAAGGAAGGCAAATGGCTTGGGACCAGAGAGAAGTGGAACTGCAGCGCCAGTTAGACCAGTATGATCATCAACAAACTGAAATGCTTAGCACAGCTTTAAAGGTACATGCACTAAAAGTAGACTCATAAGCATGTTTTTCAGAGCTGTCAGATTACATGAATATGAATCTTTCTGTGCAGTTAGAAGAGGCTACAGGCTCAGTTCCAGACCCTAGTTTGCCAATCCCACAACAACTTGAGTTGGCTTTAAGAAGGATTCAGGAGCATATCCAAACAATCCTGGAAACTAGGGCAACCTGCAGATCACTCGAGGAGGTAATTTAATGTATAAATTATAATTTAAAGTGAGAAAGTTTGTGTTTCCATGCTCTTTTACTTCTTTTTCCATGAAAAATATACTTCTTAAAATGTCATTTAGACATATTTAACACAGAGAAAATATAAATAAATAATATAATCACACCATGAATAGAATGTAATATTTTTTCCACTGGAACAAATCAAAGAGGAGAATTTTCTAATGTTTTTATTAACCGTTCAGTAGGATAAGATGGCTCTTGCTGTACAAAATTTAGCAAATGTCACAAAATACTTTTATTTTGGGTTGTTAAATTGCTACTCTGCTACAGAAGATATTTTGTGGTTCTTAAATAATTTGTAAAACACTGGCTTCGTCATTTGGTAGCACGAAATGAATTGTTTAAGTGTCTTGTGCCAAGCAAATAATACATAAAGACACAGTAATGATATTCTGGGACATTTTCATCTAATAGTAATCCTGTATAGACTGAAACCAGTGCAAAGCATTTTGTGTTTTTAAGTCCATTTAGACAAATCTTTCTGGTACATTTCTTGAAAAGTAAGATCTTTTTGCAGTGTTTGAATTCTGGAAATGCAGAAATTGCCTTTTTTTGTAGAAATTAAAAGAAAAAGAAACTGCTCTGTGGAAAGCTGAACAAAATGTTGTATCAAGAGACAAAGTTATAAATGAATTAAGACTTCGATTGCCTGCAACATCAGGAGAGAAAATAATGGCTGAATTAAGCAAACAAGAAGATGATTCAAACTACCATCAAGCCATTAAAATTGCTCATCAAACCATTGCAAATATGCAAGCAAGATTAAATCAAAAGGAAGAAGTGTTAAAGAGATACCAACATATGCTTGCTAAAGCAAGAGAGGTAATTAAACTCTTTGTCCGAAATTTCTTCCATTTTCAAGTTGTTTTAGTTGATTCTGTGTTTTCTTACTGCTAGCAAAATCTTAAAAAAAAAGGGGTTCTGAACTCACACATAATAGAACGGAGACATTCATTTCATATGTGGAAAGTTCATGTAGAATTTTTTAGCTTTTTAGAATAGGAGGTTTGCTTATTCAAGAGGTTATGTATTTAATGTCTGTTTAGGAATTAAAGTAGTATGACAAGAAGAAAATGAATTCTGCCAAAGTGGTCTCAGTATACTTAGTATATTTCTTTGGGATTTTTCAGTATTTGTGACAGAGATCTCTGGATTGCATCTGGTAGTGAAGGTACAAGAATGACATATATTTATGGATAACATTCTTCTTAAAGCATATTTTAAACAAAGGCATTATTTAAAGCATAAACAGTGTATCCAAGCATACTTTATAAGCATAATTTATATTCCTTTTTCTTTATATCCATAAAGCATATTTTAAAACATAAACCTTTTGTCAAAGAGATACTTTAAGACCAAACATGCATCAGTTTTAGTGTGTCTGGATCGGAAGCACATTTCCAAAGTAGACTTTCTGTCATCTTCAGTTAGTATGCTTTGGTTAACACGTGTAGCCATTTCTTTTGGGAGAAATCAAGGGGTTTTGTTTGGGAGGAAAACAGAAGATGCAGTCTTAAAATGAGCCTGTTGTGCTCTGTGTGCTAGCATTCCATCCATGGGATCACACTATAGTCCAATGTAAATAAACTTGAAATGTACCTAGTATGGATATCCGTGTCCATATTCAAAGTCACAGTTGGTGAAGACCAGCACCAACTGTTTTGTTCTCCAGCTTCTGTGCTGTTACACCATACTACTTGCTACATAGCTTAAAACTGCAAGAGTTGATGTTTTTTCCCCAATAGCGTTAAAAAGAAAAACAAAAAAAATCACTGATTATAGCCAGAAGAAAGCAATTTTAAAAACTTCCAGAATTAGAGGAAAATCTGGGGAGTAATAGTGAGCAATGAGTGAACAAACAACTTGAAGGCACTGTAGTGTCATGACTTCTGTCATGTGTCTGTGATAGTGCGCATCACCAGAGTTTTATTTTGAACTAACAGGAGCAAGAGGAAATAGCAAAGAAGCATGAGGAAGACATAAGAGTTCTACACCAGAAGTTAGATTTGTACACTGACAATTCCCTTAATAAATTCAAAGAGGCTGCTTTGGTGAGTTGTGTATTTGTAGAATTAGTGAAGTTATTCCTGTATTTTTTACTTTGTTGCTGAAAAGAACAGTTTTGCAGTCAAAAGTGAGTAATAACTGATGACAGGAGAAATAAATGCATGATTGATATACAGTTGTTGTACTGTTCTTGAGAGAATTCGCATGAGGGGGATTAGAAGTTGAGTGTAAAAAACCAAGAGTTACCACCTCAGTATTTATGGGCATTTTGCATATCATCTTTATTTATGGAGAGAGTTATATATTGCTTTCTGTTCTTCTCATTCAGTGTATGGTTATATTAAGCTAACCCATTTCAATACAAAATTTCTTTCTGCACTTTATGATAAGGTGAAACCTGTATTCAGCTGTATTCTGTTGATCGTTAGATGTACAAAGCTCTTTTCAAACCAGCCTGACTGTTCTCTGTGAACTAAGAATCACATCTCAGTAAATAAATGGTAGCTATTAATGCTTGATTGTATTTAGGATTGAGTTAAAAATGCATCAGTAATGCTTATCTTTTACTTAAAGCTTAACACATGCATTTGTTCTGTTTTACAGGAGTTAGGGAAAAAGACTTCTATATCCCTGTCCAGCAGCAAATATTTTCACCACTTAGAGCAAACTGTAGCAGAACAGGATAATTCTCTTGCTTCACTTGTTGGAAAATTAAAGAAAACATCATCTGATTTGGAGAAACAGAAACAAATTACTCTAATGAAGATCAATGAGTTTGAGATTATCAGAGCCCAGTAAGTTTTTAGACTATTAACGTAAGTCACAATTGGAGTGGTTCAAGTCAAGTGTGTATTGTTGCTGCAGGACTGATCTATCATGAACATGTTTTTGCTGAATTTAAGATTTAGCTGAAAAACAAATCTCAGAAACATTACTATAGTTGGCAAATTTTAAGTTATTTTTAATCTGTAGCCCTTCACTGGGGGTAATACTGAAAAACTGTGGCTTGGAAAAAATGCTGTTCAGCTGTTAGCTTTGTGCCATTTAGTGAAAAAGAAAGTTGTTTTTAAGTTACTGTATTACATGCTGGCTTGTGTTTTGTCATTTTTCTCCATGATACATCCATTTGGGTTTGTTGCTGAGCAAGTTTAAACTCATGAAAGTTTAACCCATGTTTAAAAGGAAAAAATATGATGCTTTCTTTACCTGTAAGGACCATGAATGAAAATGAACAATGCTCTGATCTTGTTTTGCTCACCTTCATGAGTAATTCTTTTATTAAATGGAGGCTGCCTTTGTTGAGTCAGTTTTTCTTTGCATTTCCAAATCTAAGTGCCATTTTCTTTAATAATAATAAAAAATAAACCATAGTGTCCTTTGTGATTTATTTGGAGTTTGCTAACTTAATTGTTACACTGTACCCTATTAATGCTTATTTTTTATTAGGCTTCAAGAAAAGCACACAATTGATGTGGCACAAATAAAAGAAGAAGCAAATGAATTGAGGAACATGTTATCTCAGAAGGAGAAGGAATTAGCAAATGTAAAAGCTGAACTAGAGGTCCAAAAAGAAGCAAATAATAGAGCACCCACAGCAACACTGAAAAACCTGGTGGAACAGCTGAAGAGCCAGTTAGCTATAAAAGAGAACCAGCACAAAGTTAGTCAACAAAAATTAATCTCTATGTCATTTAAATGTTTCTTAGTGTTTAAGAATTCTTTGTATAGCTGAGAAGGAGGCACAATATAACTGCATAACATGCCAAAGTAAAATATAATTGCCTTTTCTTGTTTTGTAGCAGCATCTTCACTTACAAAAAAAATTCAATTAATTATTTTCAGGCTTTGAGTAAAGCACTTCTAGAACTCCGAGCAGAAATGACTGCTAATGCTGAACAGCAAATTATTTCTGCTGCATCACAAAAAGAGGCATATATGAATGTCCAGGAGATTGTTGACAGACAAACAAAGGGGCTTACGGTGAGTACTAGATAATATCATTGTATTGCTTTGTTGTATTGTTGATCAACCTGATTTGGGGCCTTTCGCCGGCTTTTTTGTTTTCTTCTAGACACAGATAGAGGAATTGAATAATCAGATTACAAAACTTACAGATAACCTTAAAATAAGTAAAAACAAGGAAACTTCTTTGTCTGATGAAAGGGATGAGTTAAACCAAGAGCTTCAGAAGAAAGAAAAAGCATTTGCTAAAATATCGAGGGAAAAAAATGAAATGGAAAAAGAAAATGAAGAACTGAAGAACCGGATTAGGAGGCTAAGCAGTAGCATTCAGGTAGAAGTGACTTTTCAAACTATGTTTGATCTTGGTCAAGTTTCTGTATAGTTGAGCTGGTTTGGAGGGGTGAAAGATTTAAGTATCTTACACTTGATTAAAAAATTTTTTTTTTCCTCATCATCTGGGTTACATGTAAGCTATTAGCTTTTTTCCTTGCCTTAACTAAAAAAAAAATTATGTACTTCTTGAAATATGTCTGCAAGAGTCTGAGGAGTTGAGTAACCACTTTCATAGCTTGTTGGAAAAATGGTATTTTTTCTTAATTTAAAGATAATTTTTAAAAGATCATTTAGGTTCTAAACTAAGTTTACGAATTTGGAATTAAAATCCTTATTTTTTGACTGGAGGAAAGGTCTTAGTCACTAAACTTGAAGTTGTAAAAATTTGTAATTTTTCAGAGCAAAGCTGATGAACAAAATTTGATAGATGTGCTTCAGAAAAAAGTTAAAAAATTGGAAAGTGAACTTGAGAGAAAGTGTGAAGAAATAGAAAAAAAGGGTTTAAGAGAAGACAAGGTATGTGATATTTATATCATGGCTTTGAAAGACCTCATCAGCTGAGGCCAAGGCTTGGCTATTATTTCTTCTAATAAGCCTCTCCCTATTTCTTCTAAAACCTATCAGCCAAACTTGATCAGAAAAAAAGCAGTTTCATGGCTGCAACTTCTCATGTTTCTCATGCTCTTTTTTCCTGCTCTTGTTACTTAGTTCTGGTATCTTAATGTTTTCTTGCCTTTTTCTAATGGATCTTTAAGCCTACAAAATCTTAGAAAACTAAGATTTTTTAGGTAGCAGTGAAATTGATTACATAAGTAAAAGGACACATTGCACTAGCACCTCTAATTTCATAAAATGCTTTTACTCCTTTTTTTGTAAAATGAATATTAAAAGCTAGGGAAGAATTTGGTAGGAGCATTAAACTGCACTAGCTTTATACACCAGTCACAGCAGTGTGCCCAGCTGAACCTGCTGCTCAGCTATGGCAAATAATATATGCCTGCTATGGCTTCTTGGTTTGAATTGATAAATGAAGAATATATATAATTCTTAGTTTTGTAATGCATTTGCTTGTTTTGCTTTAAGAGAAGAAATCAAAAGGAAATACATCATCTGTTTATGTTCTTCACAGACCTCCAAGGAGGAAATAATTAGATGGGATGAAGGTAAAAAATGGCAAATTAGAATGGAAGGATTGCGGAACAAACTAAGGGAAAAGGAAAAAGAAGCAGATGCTTTATCCAAACAGTTGACTACATTGAAGGAAATTTATACAAAGTGAGCTGGTTTTAATTGATTCAGCTACAAGATGATGTCATAAGGAAATACAGATATTTCTGTATTGACGTATAGTAATTATTGCAGTTTGTTATAAGATTGATGGCGAGAATTTGACATTGCTGTTGAGACTAAAAGGATTGGTTGATTTTCAAGCAGCAGGCTTCTTTACTAACTCCTCTAGTATCCTTTCCCTTGTAGAAGCCAACAAACTTTATTAGAAGAAAGGGTTTCAAAATAAAATTAATTTAAGTCCTTTATTATGCTTCCTGGTTTAGCATTCTGTTATTCACATAAAACAAATAACAGCTTTTTGAAGACAGGCTGTTTCTCACAGTCTTATTATTTAATCAGGTTGCTAGGACTGGATACTTGTAATGTTACTGCAGTAATGACAGTTCTAGGATGAGGAGTTGGAAGCCTTTTCAACGAATGATCTTATGTCCATACCCTCTGCAGATAATATGTTTACTTCAGTTGAAGTAATGGTGGGATTTTACTGATAAAAGATGTGGTGGTGATTGTAGCTGTTGTTGAATTGTGATTTGAAACTGCTTCAAAACAGAATTTATTCTTAGCAAGCCTTGCCTGAATTTCACATAGAACACAGGCAAGACCAACAGTGGTTTATGACGTGCATGATACTAACTTACTGTCCATTGCTTTTTTTGGGGTTTGAGTTGGGATTTTGGTAAGGTTTTACTGTCTATACAGTAACCTCATTAAACAGAAAAGGGGGTGTGGTTCAGTGAGCAAATAAAATGCAAATGTGGATTCTTTAAGGCAGAAAATATTTTCTCCTCAAGAAAGCAAGTTAGCAAATAAGCTTTAAAATGTAAATTTACTGAATGTTGCAGGACTGAAAAAGAGAAAATTGCTCTACAGAAGAAACTGAAAACTACTGGTGTCACTGTTGACCGTGTTGTTGGAGTAAGAACCACAGAAACTGAAAGAGAAGTAGAAGAACTAAGAAAACGGAATCTAGAGTTAGAAAATGAAGTTGCACACATGAGGTGGGAGACTTTTTAAATGAACCTATAAAAAGCGAAAAATCTAAATTAGTGACAAATCTGTGGAATGAGATAGTCTCTAATAGGTGGGCTATAATTCAAGAAGGGAAAAAAAACCCCAGGAATTTTAAAATTTCTTTGAGTCTGTGATAAGCAAACTTAAAACTATTGGGGAGCAGTTATGCATGTTCAGAGAATATACAGCATTGGTTCATTATTGTAAAAAGCTAAATAATATGAAAAACATACTGCTCCTATTGTGGAAAATTTTAACTACAGTTTAGAGTTGGTTAGAGAAAGTTACTGGAACTGCTAAGAGCAGTTAGGAAGTGTATTCTTAACCAGTGTATCTGCTATCTCAGTGGATAATGTACCTGAATAATAGAAACTGTACATATCTGAAAAGAGCAGATTCCTTTTGCCAAAGTAAGTATTTTCCATTCATGGGGATTAGTTGAAATATGGCCAATGCTGATTTAGAATAACTAGCTTAGAAACACTGGAAAATCTGGTCTAGAAATCCAGAAGTTCATGGTGCTTTTACCTTAAGGGATGTTTTTCTGCATTAATAGCTATTTGTTTGTTTTGGCTTGATTCATTTGTGGATGTAGAACACTGCAAGCAATCCCACGAGACTCTGTCATAGAAGATTTACATCTCAAAAATCAATACCTCCAGGAAAAACTTCATGCATTACAGAGACAATGTTCAAGAGAGACGTTTTTGAGACCCTTGGTAAGTTAATAATGTGACCATATTATGCAGAACACTACGTAAGAAAAGTATTTGTTTTCTGTTTGGTATTCTATGTCACTTGGCTGGTTTTATTCAAATGACAGTATTCTACAGCAGGATATGAAATATTCAGCTTTTAGTGGTTTTAAAAAAACCCAGCAAAACAAAAACAAAAAAAACCCCAAATTCCCGAAACTTGAAGTTGCTGTATCCTACAGGTAGAAGCTGGAATATTCAGCATCCTAGCATTTGTGGAGAAATAAAGAAAAAATATTTTTAAATATATGAGTCTGCAACTGAGAGACTACTTTCATATTCTATACTGATGAAAAATTTAAGAGCACAGAATTTGGGGAAATACTGAGCTGCATTTCAGTTATATTAGATGTTTTTGCAGTGCTTTGATTTTTACAAGGTTGATTATATTGCAAATTTTGCATTATAAAGTTTTCTTAATCTTTCAAGAATAGACTTTACAGTACATTCTATTTTCCTTTATTTCCTGTTTTCTTTTACTGTGTTCTGCTTTTCTTTCATGCTTCACTCTATCTTCAACTTGAATCAGAGTACATGTGACCAAACTGAACTGACCAAGTCTGTTCCTATCAGTGTCAGTAAACAAAAGTATCTGAATTTCCTTCACAAGAAATCTATTTCAAATAGGGATGAAATCAAACATCAGACTAATAATAGTGTTACTGATGGCAATGAAGTAGATGAGGACGCAGACATGCAAACATCCATCATGCATAATGAAGGCCAGGAGGCTGCTGCAGGTGCAAGCAGGGAAGCGTCTCCTGAGCAGCACCATGAAGATACTGAGAAATGCGAGGACACAGATATTTCTAGGGAAGGTAAAGAGAACTGTGATGAAAAAGAAGAAAATATAACCCAGCCTGAAAATGGAAAAGTTAATGAGAAATGTGAAGAAAAAGAGAAGAAACAAGAAATCTTCAAGCAATCAAATGTGGATGAAGAAGAATGTGTAGAAGAGCCTGATACTGACAGAATGAGCTGCAATCAGTCTGATTCAGGGGAACCTCCTAATCAAGCTAATGACTGTGAAGCAGACAAAATGAATATGAATAATGAAATGAATCCACACACTGCAGAGGATAAACAGGAAAATGACCAAAGCTGTACAGAAGGGGTTGAAACTACGCCAGAATTTTGTGAAATGCCTGAGGTTTGATACTGTAGTGGCCCTCTAGCATTTCTTCAGTACAAATGATGTAGAAATAGAATAGTTTGATCTTGATAAAGCACTGCTTTCCTATCCGTGGTCTGCAGGGTTATTGAAGTACTTGCCAAGTGGTCCACAAAGCAAACGTTATACTTTCATGATAGGCATGCATGTCAGCTCACAAGTAAGCTACTCTCAATTCAAAAATTTTGATCCAGAGAGTTTACAAATAACCCCAAAGATACATGGAGCTAATTGATGTCCTTCATTCTTTAAGAGACTTACGATATGTTATTATTTACACTAAGAAGAAAAATAGGCTTTAATGAAGCAAATACTTGATTCCTCTAATTAGTGATGAAGTAATACAGTTAATTCCCAAATTACATAAGTAAAAACCACTGATTATTATATTACTAAAAGGTTTTACTCTTTACTAGTCAGGCATAATAATTTACCATATTGCTATGATTTGAATTGGCACTATAAAGTATGCAAGGCACTCTTTGTGTAGTAGAAATTATTAGCCTGCATGGATAAAGACTTAAGGTTGTGGGAACTAACAGATTAAATGAGAGCTACATACTGCTCTTCCTCACTTTCTCTCTGATCCGTTTGACATATATGAAATTTCTTATGACATACGTACTACTTAAAAAACGATCAGAGTATGTCCTTAAAATTAGATGCTGTTCCCAGGTACAGTGTCACAGCTTTCTACATTCAGTAGCTTCTTTCTCTTTTAGTCTTTGAGGTTTATTTCTACAGAATAGTTCGAGAGTTAATTTTGGTTTGATGAAATTTTTACTGGTTTATACTGATTTTTAAACTTCCCTTAAAGGTTAAGCAAGTTAAAGTAATGTAAGAGAAGGTGTTAAAATCAAAGCAGATAAGATCAAAACTTGTGATAATACTGTTTTATTTAATTTCTGTGAAAAATACTAGTTCTCTGTTGCACTTAATCAGCTACAACTGATAGTTGTATTGAATTAGTACATTACCACTTAAGAACAATTTTTTCCCCTCTTTTCTCAAGACATCAGGAATAGGATCAAGTGATCAGTATCGAAGAGAACAAGAAGTTTTAAAGGAAAATTTAAGATTGTCATCTGAAAACATTGAGCTAAGATTCCAACTAGAGCAGGCCAATAAGGATTTGCCAAGACTAAAGGTAACATCTTACTTTAGTCCCCTTTACCCTCACACAGGTCAGGGAATTGCTTAAAAAGAAATGGATATTTTTTCTGTATATACTGGAAGTTTTCCCTGTTTTTACATTAGATGAGAAGGTTGAATAGCTGGCAGAAATAATGGAAAATGTCATTGAGATGGGAAATTGCTTTCTCCTAAATTTTTCAGAGAAAAACCACTGTAATTGTGCTCACCAGTTGTTTACCTCAATTTGAGAACTAAGTTGCTTATTACTTTTCTTTTTTTTCACTTGTAGGACCAAGTAGATGACTTAAAAGAAATGTGTGAACTTTTCAAAAAAGAGAAAGCAGAAGCTGAACGAAAGCTGGGCAGCATTAGAGGGGTGAGTATTATAACAGCACTTTTCATCATAATTAAATGAAAACAAAATACAAAAAAGAGCAAAGTATTATTGAAGCTAAATCACTTGGAATCAACCAAAAGCAAACATGAATTGATCTTGTTTATTTTATTGACAAAATGCTAATAAATTAATGCCATTAAGTTAACAGGACCATTAGAAGGATTAGAGCTGCACTATTAAATATTTGCACTATCATGGCCTTTTTTTGTCATTTGGATTAGTTACTTTCAGAAGGATATTTGTACAATAAATAGCAATTACAGCCATAATAATGAAAATTATATTCATGTATCTATGTAAATTATTTGATGCAGATGTAGAAAGGGTAATTTACTGTTAGGTTTTTGTTTGTTGTACTGTGCAAGGTGACACAGCTACATTTTACCCTAGCTACTGTCAACTACTTTAATAGAACAATATTTCAGAAGTTAAAGGGAAAAAAGTACTCAGCAGTGCCCAGTATGTCTCTTGCTGCTCACTTATCAAACTCTTTGTGTGACCTTCTAAAGAAAGCTGAATTAGTAAAAGCTCCTAAGAGCCTTTGTGACTCTTTGTAGCTCAGTATACAAGGAGAATGAGTTCTGCTTCTGGGTATCTGGAAAAGATCAGATATTTTTCGTTCTTTTACTCATGCCTTGTGTGGACTGCTTGTGTATCTGTCTCTTATCCAGTGGTATTCTTGGACAAGGAAATTCAGTTTATAAAACTGTTTCATGCAAAGGTTCTGAGGAGACAGCAAATTCTGCATCTTTCTCCATTCACAGGCAGCAAGATGTGACAGAGGTTTTCCTTTGACTCTGCTGTGTACCAGCACAAACCTACTAACCCCTCCAATTGTTTTAGAGAAGAAAAATAAGTAGTTTTTACTTCTGAAATTTGGTTGCTATATGCATTTATGTTGAACTCCAGGGAGTAAAATCCTCCCCATTTTCCACTTACTTTGCTCCATACTTCTGTAGAAAGAAAAGGAGGTACCTTATGGCCCCAGAAGTATAATCAGCACCATCTTTGAATTATGATTGCTGAGGAAATTGCTACAAAGATGATGAGAAAATACATGGATTTGAAGACTCCCAAACAGATTTTCTAGCTCATTAATTAATGTAGTAAGAGAAGAAAAACAGAGAAATTACAATATTTCCCCCCACATACATTTATTTATTGTTCTGCAAGAAGAATATATGCCTTTGGAAAGAGAGATCTACTTGTGCTTTAAAATATAGTTCTTTCTTCTTCTTTAAAATATAGTTCTGTCACTTTAATTCAGCAGAAGAAGGGTTGCTAAAAAAGGGCTCTCTTTTCTTCCCTCAACTCCCAGCCATCTTCCCCCATGCCCCCAGCAGTGTTAGCATTTAAGCAATTGCATGGTCTGTTGGATTGGGGAATTTTTCTACAAGAAAAGCTAAATAAATTAAGTAGTTCTTTGATTTATTTTCCTAATGTTGCAGTTTAGTTCATGAAGTACAGCAGATTCTGAGACTTAACTGCAGCTCTTTCGGGTAACATAGAAAATTAAGGAGTTGATTTGTTGACTTGGGGGGTTAATATATCATTAAATGTTTTGGAGAGGTAAGTATGAAGAAATTCTAGGGTTCAAGTCATGTAAAAATAAAGCATCTTTTTTTTTATAAATATGAATTGCAGTGGGAAAAGAAGCAATAAAGTAAGATTTGGAGTATCTCAGAACATTAAGATGAACTATTTGCTTACTTCTAGTTTTTTCCTTTCCCCCCGTCTCTGTAGGCTGGTAGAAGTGGAAAGACAGTCCCAGAACTGGAAAAAACAATTGGCTTGATGAAAAAGGTTGTAGAGAGAGTCCAAAGAGAAAATGAAGAACTGAAAAGAGCTCCAGCTGTGGTTTCTAATGAGAAATTACTTGGTCTTGAGCAGGAAAATGAGAGGCTAAAGGTACAGATTTATCTCGAGTAACTATATTTAGATAACAGTTTATATGCAAGTTAGTAACAAAATGAAGTAGCAAGCCTGTTGATACTGATTGGCAAAAAACTGTTTTGAAAAATGCCAGATATGATACAGAACAGAAAGGCAAAACTTCATTTTAGCATAACATAGTGCATGATTTAAGGTACTTTCTACCTACCTTAAGGATAAATTTAACTGTGTGATGAAATGTTATGTTCACTGTGCTAAGTAGCTGTAACTATGCTGTGCTTTAAAAATGGAAATCTGAAATCTTCTATGAAGCAATGTAAATGTTAACAAACTGTTTAATATTTAGTCTGAACTGGAAAAAATGAAACTTGATCTGGAGGGCCAGCTAAGTCTCCGTTATGAATCTAAAACCAAAGGAATGGAAAAGCTCATTACTGAAAATGAGAGACTGCGTAAAGAACTGAAAAAGGTATGGTCATTGTAATGCATCCCTTTATTTCCATTAGGTACTGGTTATGGTAAGTATATGGGGTTTAGTTTTTTAATGGTTGATATAGCACTGATATTGCTATGACAGATTTTTTTCACTGTATGTGGAGAGGAGATATCCACGGACTAACCCAAGATCAAATTTGTAAGTTCTAGTGCTAGTAATCTTGGATGCAGTTTTCCTCTAAATCAGCACTGACCCTATCTCACCATCATTTGAAATAATACTGTGCTTCATGTGAGGTTAAGTATGCCATAAAGCTTTGCTTTTATTGAACAATAGGAAGCTGACAGTGGAGAGAAGCTACGAATAGAGAAGAATAACTTGGAGATATTAAATGAGAAGTTAAACGTGCAGCTGGAAGAAACCATTAAGAAGCTGAATTTGGCTGAGAGCCAACTTGATGGAGCTGACAGCAGAAGCTGGAAGTCCATTGTAACAAGGTAGGAATTCAGAATGTAATAAAAGGACAGAAAAATGAAACAACGCTTATGCTATTAAGAGAAATAACCTGTGTCCTGCGTAAGGATAGGAGAGAGCAAATTTTGGTAAGAAATATTTAGCCCCGGACTCCTGGATGACTTCCGGATGGAATAAGATGACGCGTTGCTAAAGTACTCCTTAATAGTGGTAAACAGAGATGGACAGTATCTACAAAATCAGAACCTCTGACAGTGAACTTATTAGGGCAGAAAATCTGCTGGACAGGAGAGAGACTTGTCTGATTTCATCTTAGGTCAGATCACTGTTGATGTCCAAGATTTTACTCCCCTCCTAGTCTTGCACTCCCACAGGACCCCTTAGGGGGGTCTAGTGCTACTCTGATATATTGCTGAGCCATTTCACTTCACTGAGACTTCAAGAAGGCATTTGGTTTTTTTTAACCTTCCCCCAAACTATCCAGTGTGGTAAAATGTCTCTATGCAAGGCAAGATGACAACCATAATTTGTCTAAGAAAGGAGGGCAAAACTGACTGCAGGACAAAAGTGGCTGATGGCCACAGGAGAAAGAGGATATGACCATGTAGTGAAGATAGTAAGTCCTTAACAGTTGGTATATTGGCTCAGCAGTTTTCATGTATTTATTCTTTTAGTTCTTCACTTCTTTTGAAAAACATTTCTACTTGGTTCTATTTAGTTAGAGATATACATGTAGTTGTGTATAGATGAAAAATACAAGGTCATGTTTAATTGTACTTGGCATTTTCAACACATGTGAATAAAGCCTTCTATTTGCATCTACTTTAACATGAATTTAAAGTAAGTTAATAAAATAAAGACCTTACTAACGTAGTGGAGGTGCTTCGGGAACCTGAACATGCAATCTACCTCACCAGCACATCTACCAAAGCAGAAACAGAAACTACCAAACAGAAAGTGTTTCATAGGGCAGACAAAGGGGTGTCATCCCAGTGACCCTTCAGAAGACTCTTTGGCAGGTAGCAAGGTGTTGGACATTGTATTGCTATCTGAAAATCCAGATGGATTCAGATGGGAGACTGGGCTACAGGATTTCCAGAGGTACCTTCCAACATTTCAGATTCTACACAAACCTTTTTGTAGCCTTGTACAGCCAAAGCAAAATGGAATCCTCCTCAGACTGCTGTTCCTCCAGGGTAAACAATTTATTGCAGAATAGTTTTGACCTTGGAGTCTTCATCTTCTGCATCTGTATTAGCCCTTTTCTCAGTACATTATTTTCCACAAATTATTAAGTCATTAGAAGAATACTTTCAAAGGTATAACACTGAAGTCAGATCCAGCTAGTGTACATACTGCATAAGTAACATGCATCCTTTTAGCAGCAGGTGTTTGGGGTTTATGTGCAATAGCATAAGATTCCCGTCCCCCTTTAATAAAGTGTAAGCACAAAAAACACCCACAGAAGCATAGTATCTAGAAAAGCCTTTATTCTAAGATTAAAGATGTATTTCTCATTATGCTTCTTTCAGCAAACAGTATTTATGAGGCCAGAGATTATTTCAAGGCTAATGCCCCAAACATATTTTAGGGTGTATTTTACAGCATTTATTCCCCTAAAGATATTTTAATCTCTAATTCTGCAAAAGTATTAACTTTTACTCTTATTTTTCTCTAAATAAAAATACTGCCAGAATGCAGGAAACTAAGTTGAAGGAAATGGAAATGGATATTGCTAAAAAAACCCAAAGCATTGCTAACCTTCAACGGCTGCTTCAGGAAGCAATAGCACGTGAACACAACGCTGATAAAAATTTAAAAGATCTTAAAGAACAAGTGAGTAAAATTTAGCCAGATAAATCTGAAAATAGAATGCTTTGTAATGTTTGTAGTGGCAGAATACTTGTTTTTTCTCTAATCCTTTCTTTTATAGGTTTTTTTTTCAGTCATAATTGCTGCATTTACATATTTTAGGCAATTAATGCGGTTTACCACGTATTATCAATATATATTCTTAACTTGCAGTCTGAGGAAAACTATTACGTTTCTACTGTGTTCTTCTGTAGGGCTTTTTTATTATAATTTCAGTGATCACATTAAAGACTGTAGATGCTTCAAAAGGTCTTAAAATCTTTCCAGCTTGTTCTGCAGAGTGAGGTTGCTGCAGAGACTTCCCTATTCCCTCCATTTTGCTTTTTGGCAGGGGCGGGCAGGGGAGTATTGAGTTTGCCATCCTAAACAGGATCCTCATTTCTGTTTCCAGTCTGGCCTCTTACATGCAGTCTCCAGTAGTCTTACAAGTACTACTGTACACGTGGAAGAGTTGATGAATTTTAAACTCAGGTGCCTTTGAAAAGATGTATCACGTTCTGGCTTTCAAGTACTGAGGTGCAGTCCTAGAACTATACCCCTATATCAGCTTCCATCTTCTCATTTATTTATATGCAGATGTTTCTCTTCCCCAGACACCCTGAACCGGCCCTTCTCAGTGTAAGTTACCACATACAAACTTTCAGTTGGAGAAGTCATATATATATATTATGTAAGCAAGTAGATGTGTTCAATAAATAGAACTTGGAATTGATTCCTGTAAAACAATTATTTTGTTAGTTTTTCCTTTTCTAACATCAGTGTTATTAACATGAAGTATATACCAGCAGCAAATTTAACACAGAGATAGAAGTCTTTCATTATGTGATACTACTCTAGGAGCAACAGAAACTTTCCAGTTTCTTTCATGTCTCAAGTACCGATGAACGGATGAGATCAAAGTTAACCACATTTCAAAAAACAGAGCCTGATTGTGTAAAAAATAAAATAACCCAAATCCTTACCATGTTAAGTAGTAACAGAACAAAAACCTATTATTGCCCGTAGCCTCATGCAAGTTCATGAGCTGTCACTGCATTCATTAACGGTATATAATCACATATTTAAACCACTCTTGTGCTCCTGCATCCTAACTCCCTCCCTCCCTGGTCAGGGACCTCTTCTAACTTAACTGCAGGTTAACTGCATCCTCAGTGTACCCTCATTTGGGTTGTCATTGCAAAATCTCACAGGGTTTTTTCATACTATCTTTCTAAATGAACTGGGACACCCAGGTATGCAAATAACCACATCAGTAATATTTTTAAAGCATTTAAATGATTTAGGCATATCAGTTCCTTAAGCATATGTATACATTACGTTGACATAGCTATGCATCCAGCTTTCCTTGTAAATCTAACTTCTAAATACTTTTTTCTTCACCCTTCATGAAATATGTAGCAATGATCTTTACTAACTTTGGAAAGGCTGTCAAGAATTAGAGCTTTGTATGTGCAAACTGTACATGAATACTTTTTTTTTCCTGATAGCCTAATATTTGGTTACATCCTTAGTATTATTTTCATTCTTTTTTAAATCTTGTATCCAAGAGAACTCTTATCTGAACTGCAGTGCCATGGATACCATTTTTAAGAATAAAACTTTCATAATTTTTCTTTTAAGATTGAGCATCTCAAACATCTTCCTGAAGGTGCAGGGACAGAGCAAAACCTCATCAAGGAGCTTCAGCTTTTAAGGTAATGTACTTCTAAATAACTAACTAAATACCTCAGCCAATATACATGAAGTAAGAAGATCAAAAAATGGCCACTGTAATTTTTAGTTAAATATTCTATGTTTTAAAATATTTTAATAATTTTTAATATTATTTTAAAGTTGTTTTATATTCCAGATTAACTAATGATCGATTAGAGAAAGAAAATGCAGAACTAGTGCACCAGATGGGTGATTATAAGCATGAAAGACACACCTCTACAAGTGAAGGTCCTGCACCTGGTAATAATTTTCAATACCTAAAATAAAGATCTCTTGTATTTAGGGTCTAAAACTACTTTTACTTAATATGTGTGTGCAAAGTGATAATAAATCTACAGAATTATGTGAAGCAGATTAATACCAAAGTAGTGTAAACTGGAGCAGATTAAGGTCTTGGATTTTTGAGTACATATACAAGCTTTCTGTAGAGAATTTTTAGTAAAAATCTCCCTCATCAATTATTTTGAGCAAGAGGCTGTAAACTTTGTATGATTTTTCCCTCACAATGTGTGTGGGAAAAATCTGCCCCGATTTGATTTATTAACCTCAAAAGATTGTTACTAAGATGTCAGTCATTCATTGAAATCCTCTTTCCTACACCTTTTGCTTTGGGTTCCAAGCTGCTAGAGAATGAGTGTCTCCAGTTACCAGCTCTGTGAATTATTTAAGACCGAGCAGGCATCAGTCCCATGGGAAAAGCAGAGCACTATGGAACAGCACATTGCCATATGACTGGAAGAAAAAACCAAAACTAACCCTACTGAAATTATGAACACATGCAACAACATCCTTATGATATTTCCAAACTTCCTGCATTTAATTCAGAGGAAGTGTACATGTTGCATTTCTCAAAAGTGTGCTATCAGACTGGCCCCTGGGCTACTGCATTCAACCACAGGAACTAGACACCACTGCTTACTTTGTACAAGAACTAAGGAAAAGCCCAGGTGACTTGAATGTTTGGTGATCCCAGTTGGATTTATACACTTCAAATGCTGCAGCTTTCAGGAGATGCAGAATTACTGAAACAAGATTATTTGTGCCATTGGTTTTCACTACTTAAAATTTCATAAAAAATCTTTATTTTTGCAGGACATAATGAAATTGTAGAGAAGGCTAAAATTGACAAGTTAATGTCAGAAATGGCTGACCTCCAGTCACAGCTGGAAGCTTCAGAGCAAGAAAGACAGCAATTAAAGGTGAGCTGCAAGGATCATCCTAGGCAAGATAATAAGCAAAATTATGATTAGCTAGAAAGAGCCATTTAATAGGTAAATTAATATTTAATGACAAAGTCAATTTCTAAACATTGTTTACAAAGCCTGTTTTGTTTTTTGTGAAGGTGCTATTTATGGGTAGAGTTTTTTACCTCTTGACAACATCCTTATTCTCTTACCATACAAACTCTCAAGAAAAAGGCAAAAAAAGCTGTTGTGTGGTATTAACAAAGTTCTGGATAAAAGTGGTACTCCTTCGTTCTTTTCAACAGGAAGAGACAAAAGAGCTGAGAAGAGAACTAGAAACCTATAACCCTTCTTTTTTTGAAGAACTTGAGGATCTAAAATACAACTACAATGAAGAAGTAAAAAAAAATATTATCTTAGAAGAGAGATTGAAGCAGTTTTGTGAAGAGCCTGGCATTCAGGATAGTCCAGCCAACATTTCCGTTGATTAGGCTTGTGTTCAGTATCCTCATTGTTGATACAAAAATTAAATTGTCTGTGTTTATCTTGGAATTATACAAGTCTTTTAAAGTTATGTTAGTTTGCACACACCTAAGAGTGCAGAATTGGATTATTCAACAGTTCATGGTCAGTTTTTATATAGAACAGTCAAAATAAATGTGAGTTTTACCTCTCCCAGCTCCTGTGCAGTAATATATTTTAATTCAGAACAGTTAATTTGGGTAATAAGGTGTCAGGTGAAGCTGAAACCTTGGGCTTACCCTAAAAGTTAATAAATTTTTTACCTGTCAGCATACTAAGTATGCTAAGTCCCAGAACAGTAAGAATATGTAATTTGCTCTTGTTGTCTTGTGCGACCATAATGTTTAACTCTGAACTCAGGGTCAGTGTGCTGGACGTCTGTTCTTACATGCCTGGTTATTTTTACCTCAATGTTATAAAATCCACGAACAAAGAACTGAAAATGAAGTTAACAGTATTTCAGCTAAACCACCGGTATTTGTGTACATAATTCATTTTTCATTTTGTTTATTTTATATAGTTGGATGTATACTTTTATAGCAGAGATGAAATAAAGCCAACTCAAATGATCGTTCAGTCTCACTTTATTATTTATACACCTTATCTTAATAGGCCCTTGATGAAGTTTCCTAATTGAGACGCAACTGTAAATGGGAATTAAGCCAAGTCCTGTCTCTCTCCACTTACTAGGCTCTCCAAAATAAAACTAGTGTATTGTTGCTGTGTGTGTTTCTCTGCGATGGTATGGCACGCAGCAGCAACAACGCGGTGGCGGTAAAGGAGGCGAGAAGGCTCTCATGCATGGAGACAGCAGCAGGTCTTTATTCCATGCTAACTCCCCAAGGCCTGGGACCAGCCCATGTGATAGCCCCCATAGGCAGAGGGCTGGCACATGGCAAGAGCCCAGAGAGAGAGAAGCTGGTGGCTGCTGAACCCCAAGGCAGAGAGAGTAATTCATGTGATTCAGAGTCCCTATCTTGGGGAACAGGGGGGCGGTACAAGGGCGGAGTTAGGATAACAGAGCCAATAGGGAGAACCTGAGGGAGTGGTTTGGACTAGAGATGGGGGAAGGGAAGGAAATGGAAAGGCAGGCAGGGATATGAACAGGGGTACACCACAGTGTATTTTCTATTATTTACACTTTTTGTTCCAAAATAGTGCAAGTGCCTGTAGGATGTAGGTTAACTGGGTTTTTAAATAATAACATAATGCTGCAGATGAACAGTTAAATGATACCAGGAAGTTTTCCCCCATAAGAAACTGTTACAACTGTAAAAAAAATTGTCAAATTTTAGGACTAATTCTGGTCCCACCTGAAATATGTTCTTTTACTGTTAAAGAAACTTGATGCTAAATCTCCAACCTCCATATAATAGCGTACATAAAATAATTACATTTGTAGAAGCGCAAACTCTGTAACTTTTCCAGTTGATTGCATTCATTATTAAAAGCTTTTAGGACCAGCCAGTAGACAACATACTTCCTACACTTAATGCTAACAGTTTCCAGGAATGGGTTCAAAAGTTAAGGATTTTTCAGAAAATAAACATGCCGGAAGCTAGATCTCTGCTCTGGCTGGCAGATCTGTTATTTAAAATTAGTCATTTAGGATAAAATTTAAACATACAGTACCTGGGCTGTTGCCTAAGCTAGAAGAGTATTCATGAAGAATTCTGTGGTAGAGACAAGTAAGAGGAATGCAGCACATATATTAACTTAAAAGAAAACAATAGTTTCAAGCATCAAACTTGATATCTTTGAGTCTGTCAAATCTTTGTCCATCCAACTTTGAAAAATGGTGAAACAAACTCTTTGGTTCAAAGTCACAGTCATATTTAGTTCTATTAAAAGAAATTACAACAGGCTGAGAATTCAGGTACGTCTCTGCAAGTGGCCAAGGTAAACCAAGATGATGGCGATGGAGCTAAAAGAAAAGGAAACGATCAGTTCAGCCATTTTGATAAAGTAGCACAACAATTCGCAACTTGGGAGATGTGTGGGTGTTTGTGGATTCTAAGATCCTCTGCATCAGGGCACTTAAAACCAATAATCAGTTATCTCTATAACATGAACAACAACAAAGCACAAAAGGCACACAAGAACCAAGGTGTCCTCCACAGTTTCAGAAATAATACAAACTTGCTAAAAGTCACATTCTTATTAATAATACTTGTTCTATTAGTCATCATTACAAGAACTTAATTTTTAAACACAAGAATTAAGTTTTAAAACTAATGATTCCTATACAGAGAGGCAAGAAAATATGTTCCAAATTACTTTATTAAAATGTTGGGAATGAAAAAATTCAGCATGTTGTCATTGTAGTGATTCAGTGCCTTTACTAATTCTACTGTCATCTCATTTGTTGTAGAACATTTACTATTAAAGAATTTGGAAAAAAAGACAAAAAATTAATACAGTACTTCACATTTTATGCATTATAGTGCTTTCGACATGTCCATCCATAGACTTACCTTGATTAAACACCCATCATGGCAGTGCCACACAATTCCTTCAACTTTACCCTCAGTGCAGCTTTCAAACCAAGACAGTATGTCATTTTGCTTCAAAGCAGGTGGATTCTTTATTTCAAATGCTCCATGGGGTACCAGAAGATGTACAGGGTGCTTCTTGCTTCCTAATCCTGTGTTTAAGGAAACAAATATGTTCCTCCAAGTTAATGTGTTTCCTCACTTTTTTTACTGCAGATATTTTAAAAGCACTCTGTAAAGGTAAACTTCTATTAGATACTACAAGATTGTCCTGTCTTTAACAGAACAGTTAATTATATTTTTAAGTACCAAATGCAGCTGTCTCTCCTCACATTTTAATTTATATTTATTAAAATCTCCTCCTCCTTTGTATAAAATAAACATGACACAGAGATTTATACAGTTCTCTGCTTTTTTCTTGTGGTCACCTCCTCAATCACCATAAAGCTACCAGCTAAATCCTTCATGCTTCAGATCGATGGCACAAACACCTTAGCTCTTGAAAATGTGGCTTATCTTCTCATGAATACTTAAAAATGGGCTGTTAACAACTGCATTGCCTTTTCGTGTTACCATAAACCTTCATGTAAGAATACAGCTATTAGAACTTTTTGTTGCAATTCTTGTACCTACTGAGAAAATGCTTAGGACCAGGTAGGACTATTTTTCCTATCCATCCTTGCAAGTTATCCTAACAGCAAAGCGCAGAAGTTTGAAGTCACTTGTGCTCATACCTAATTGCTTTTTTGTTATAAGGCTTTTAAAGGAAGAAGCCACAACCAAAATTTAGCCTAAATTACATTTCCTTAAAAAAATTCCTATTTCATAATTTAAAAATTGCAACTTGTGACTAACTTTAGGGGCTCCAAAAAAGAGTTGAATAAAATTTTCTACTTCTATTCATCAAAAGAGCATGTAAAAAAAGTGAAGACACCAAGAAACAATCTTAAAAAATTATGTTAGTATTTTAATAGTAATATTTAAAACAGCTTTTCCAGTCAAAATGGTTTTTTGAAGACTAAAGCAACACATTTTTATAGTAACTGAGGTTTAATAGACATAACTAGTCCCATGACAACTTAGCTTTCTAAGGTGAGTATTTCTGGGTGAGAGTTCCTTCAGCCAGCCCTTTCTCTCCTTTCTAAAAAGGTTGCTACTGGAAAACTTAAGACAAAAAACTTATACAAAGAAAGTGCATTGATTTAACTCAAAAATACCACGAAATTAAAAAAATATTTAAGAACAGACCATATAAACTTACCATATGGATTTGCATTGATATTAGTCCCAATAAGCTCCAATGTTTGTTCTAAGATTTCTGATAATGGCATTGGACTGATTTCCAGAAGCCCTGGGTCAGCATGGTGTTTCAATACCAGCGCTATTCCAGCCTCATAATTTACAACAGATGAGTGCCAGCAATACTGCTTACTGTTTTTCTCCACGGGCACCCAACCTGTGAGAAAACACTGCATTTTACAAAAGTAAATACCTGATATTATTAAATGCATACTAGAACCTGTTATGTGCATTAGAAAAACCCTACAGTTAAGTACAAACACAAAGAGTAAAAAGAAAAACTGTTGTATCTCAGAAGAATGCAAATGTGACAATTATGCCTTCAGCTGAAGGCCAGTAAGTTTGTACAGCAAACTGCAATTATTTCCATGTGTCAGAAGAACAAAGCCTTTCTGGATAGTGAATGAATGACATTGCAATTTTTTTTTCTGAATATGTTAACTACTATTTTTAACTCTGGAACTAATTCTGATTCACTTCAGAAATTCACACACACCTTTCCCCAGTTTTACCTGTGCTGCATCATAGGTACCTGGCATATGTCCATTTTCATCAGGCAAAGGATTGCCATTAGAGAACTCTATGTCCTTTGCTGGAATCCAGGTATCTGGAACAGGCCTGAAATCCTCTTCAATATTCCAAACAAATTCTAGATATATAAGTGCAACATTTAGTTTTTGGCAAACTGTTAACAAACTTTGCTTTAGTTGCATTTAAATGCAATTATCCAAATACCATTGATTTAAGCCTCATTTTACAGACAGTAGTCCCAGTTACTTTGTACAAACACCAACATCTGTCACACTGAAGCGGTCTACGATTAGGATAGTTTAAAGAAGTGTTTAAGAAGTTTAAAGGTTCAAAATTTAAGATTAAAAAAATAGCTACCTATTCCAGGTTAAAGCTCTTCAATGTAAAGAATAATGTAAAAAAAACTGGAGCAGGATCACTGATATTTCCCATGTTAATTTGGTCATTTTTCCAACTGGATAACTTAACACTGTCAAAAAGAAGGAAAGAAATCTTCACTAACCTTTGCAATCTTCCAATGAATACAAGAATCGCTTAAACCTTTTTTCACCTTGTTTGGTGGGTTTTCGATCCAACCTGGCCCATAGGTAGGGTTGTCCTAGGAGTTTCCAGAGATAAAATCAGCATTTTACTGAGGTAACTATACCCTATATAACAAGCAAGATAGGAATTCTCATTTGCCACTAGAGAAATTTTATAAGCAAAGCCAGCCACTATTTAAATTCAAATTACACTATATGAATTTCCACATCTATTTTAGATGATATATATAGTCTTGCCTAGTGTAATACAGAGTTTCCTTACAATTTCACATGAAGGCATGAACCCCAGTGAGTCAATGAACCACAGTCTTCTCATTTCCTCCCAACCTCTGTACTTCTATTAATCTTCCCCAAAGAAATTATACACTCTATTATACATGACCCAATTTGCAAGGAAGACTTACTAATAGGAACTTTAAAAACTGGAATAGTTCCTGGATGTTCCTATTCACTTAAATCACACTTTGTGTATTTTAGAGAGTAAAATCTAGAACAACTTTAGAAACACCATCTAAGTCTACGGTAACTATTGCTTTGTAGTCAAGATGCTTAATGACACTTGAATTCACAGCAGCTGTAAATAAATCATACAATAAAAGTGAACACTAAGTAAAACAAGACTTCTAGTCAGCGTGAGAAATCTGCAAATGGATCTTCCTTATTACCTTTATATGTAGTTACATAACAGCAGGTTCCATCCACCTTTTCAGTAGGAACTGCATTGTGTACATCTGCCTCTAATGCCTTTCCAGTTATAGTGTCAGTCGCCAAAACTTTAAATGGCTGAAAGGAAGACAAGTCGCTACGTTACTGCCTTGTTCTCATATAGATTCTTGTTCCTTACAGCTGGCCTCTATAAATCCAACTTTTTAAGTATTACACATTATAGAGCTGATTTCTAATACTATTGCAATACACCCTTGTTTCTTCAAAACTTGATAGATTGCAAAGTACTCTAAGACAGAAGAACCAGGGCAATCTGTTTGTAAGTTCTCTCCCTCTTTTCCATTCTTGATTATTATTTAGATGACTTTGCTTTCCACTTAAACAGGGCATATAAACTACAAGGGTTCCAGTCCAACACTACAGTATTTTGAGATCTGCCTTGCTGTGTTAGGGTGGCAATAGAAATTCCTCATGACTACCTCTCCCCAGCTTTCAGTTTGGCACTGAAAGTCAATAGCGCCATGTTAGAGCAATGCACAGACCAGGTGTGCTTTTACAAGGTGGCAAAAGCATCCTGGTGTTAAACACTTAGTGATGTCAGCCAAACACTTCTGTACTTCAAAAGAGCAGAGAAATACATGATCTGTGGATCTTAAACAGGCAACTAGTACAAGTTTCTAGGCCTTCTATACAGTTTCTCTAACAGTTTCACTGCAAACACACAATCAGCTGTGTTTGGACTCAAATCTTTTTCTCTATAATCACCATACCTCCCTCTTCTCTCCCCAGTCACCTTTGTCTTTTAATCTGGCCTGTCTCTTTCTGCTAGCAAAGCACAAACCAAGTCCTTGTCTTGCAGAAGTCTTGAAACAGAATGTGGAACTCATAAAATGAGAACCTGTGTTGCATTACATGACTGTTTCCTATTATAGTTACAAGATCTGTAACCATAAAAAACAGCATATATGAAGATTACATGAAAAATTTCAGGATAGTGAGAAAACATTCCCATCGGTTTTACCACCACTACCACCCCCTTTCTTCCCTAGCAGTCATAACCACGTTTTATCCTTATATCCTTGCCTGAACTTTAAAAACGAAAACAAAAAACCAAATCAAAGCAACAACAAAAAAAATACAAAAAAACCCCCAAGCCAAAATCAATCCAACAAAAATAGCATGTGTCAATTCCAGGGCTAATACCGTGTTAGGTTTTTCTGTGTGAAGAATCACCAGTGTAGGGATGTACTCTTAGGTGACCATTATTGAGAAGGTTTAACTCTGAGTTGAACAATTATGTTACTGTTGTTTTGGCAACCATTTCAGCTCTTTCATCCAGAAGCCAATCACCAATGGGGGAAGATCACCCAGAGCTGGATTCAAGTTCACTAGGCAGCTGCTACTAAAATCAGGGAACACAAGCTGGAGGTCTGCAGCTAGGCAAGTGAGTGCTGCCCCAATCTGTTCACATCTCACAGCCTCAAATGAATTCTTCTGTCATAAGCTTGGTATTCCAAAAAGAAAACAACCACAAAGAAAAAAAAACAAACAAACCCAAAACCAAAAGGGATACAAGCTCATTTCTCTTCGTACGAGGCTCACGGGTGGGAATGGCAGGATGGTTTTACACAGGCTCCCCGTGCGGTCAGGGTGGAGTGGCCTTCACTTATAAAGAGCAAACACAGCATCAGGGTAAACACCTGTATGCAATTGCCAGGAAACGCGTGGCGCTGAGCTGACACGGCACTCAGACGGTCCTTCTTCCCTGCATTTCAGGGGGAGAATCCTATGCAAACCTCTCCCGTGAGTTTCCCTTAAATCTAGAGCCAAACTTCTCGCCACTCGGCTGTGGCCGGGGGCTCTAACACGGTCCGTGCTGTTGCAACCCGCGGCCCAGCGATTTCCCCTGGGCTTGGGCACGGGCCCAGCCCCACCTGCCTGCCCCCCATCCGCCCGTCCCGGTGCCGCCCCGGCCACCTGTCGTTCCCGCTTGGCCGAGGGCTCGTCCTTCACCTCGGTGACGAACAGACACGGCACCTTGCGCTGCACCGCGCCCCGCCGCCTCATGGCCCCGGCCGCCCGCGCCCGCCGCCGCCGCCGCGCCTGCGCCTGCGCCGGCCCGCCCGCGCTGCGCCACGGGAAATGGAGTCCGCCGCGGCCGCCGCCGGGGGCGCTGTTGCTTCTGCACGGGGCGGGGCCGCCATCAGGCCCAGGGACGCGGTGGCTCCGTTCGGCCCCACCCGGGCCCGGGGGCAGCTGCGCTTTCCCCAGCGTCGGCTCCTGCAAGAGTAGACTCCTATAGACTCCTGGGTCTATAGATCCTGCCACGAACCTCCTCCAGCTCGGGCTTCTCATGGGGTCACAGCCTACTTCGGGTGCATCCACCTGCTCTGGCGTGGGGCCCTCCACAGGCTGCAGGCGCATCTCTGCTGCACCGTGGATCTTCATGGGCTGCAGTGGCACAGCTGCCTCACCATGGCCTTCACCACGGGCTGCAGGGGATAGTCTCTGCCCTGGCGTCTGGAGCACCTTCTTCTCCTCCTTCTTCCTTGACCTTGGTGTCCGAGGGTTCTTTCTCTCACACATATTCTCACTCCTCCCTCTGACTGTTGTTGCCCAGCAGGCTGTGGTATCTTTGTGGTATCAAAGATTTGTTTTTAAGACCACAGTTCCATCAGCAAGAAGTTGGGTATTACTTAAGCTTCACTAAATGAGTTTGTTCCATTTCACATTTAAAAAGCACCAGAATGGGCGACTCTTTGAAACAATCTGATATTCTATATTTTACTGGGATGCAATAGAGAGAAAGGAAGATGTTCAGCCTGGACAGGTTATGTAGCAGCATCATGCTGATGTCCCAAGCTGGAGGAGCAGTTGGCAACTGTTAAAATGTGGCATTCCATCCTGGCTAACAACTGCTCTCAGTTCAGTTCAACAGTTCAACCACATGGAGAAGGTACCACATGCTTCATTCAACAATTTTTTGTTTTAGCTACACTATCCACTGAGTTTTGTTTCATCTGAAGGTCTGGTATTTGGAAGAAAACTGCTTTCAGGATAAGATTATGATTTGCCTGACTACTGATAATTAATTCAAAGAAGTACTTACATTCCACCTTGTAAAAATCCAGGGATGGGTTTAGGGCTCTTGGTTATTCCATCCATTTTTAAGGGCTAGGGAGTTAGGTGTTAATGCCTGGGATATGGGATTTGTGTCTCAGGGGATGGCCCAATTGCACTGACTTTGCAAATCCAAACGTTTTTGGAGATGCTGCTCCTAGATATAGCTGTTAATGTCTGGAAGTGGGAGAAACTTGCCTCCAAATATTCCATTATTTTCAAGTATGGCCTTGTTTTCATTTAAGAAATTACTCAAAAACTTACTCCGAAATAACCTGGCATTTACAGTTCTCAGGTGGGATGCCGTTCAAATCCAGGATATAAACCTGAGTTTACATATTCAGGGTAAAACTCGTGAGCACTTGCCTCTTTGGAATTACAAGTTTATCATATGTTTGAGGAAGATACCTCAGGTTTTAAGGATAAGTGAATTGTATCATCAGAGTCGATGCTAAAAACTGCTAACTCTGATAAGACAGATGCAGAACAATAATTTTATGTATGACTAACAGAAGTGACTCTTGTTGTGAAAGTACTATCTCTGCAATATTATGCAGACTTTTTAGTTGGTGTCACATTGATCAGTAGAGGGAGAGCAGCAGTATGAGTATATATATTGAGTAAAGAAACAAAAATTAAACAAATCGATGTAGACAGTCTATTATTCCCATTAGGTTTTTGTTTATCATCTTTAAAAACAGCTGACTGGTGGTGTCAGCAGTGTAACAGCAGCAGTCTTAACATCAAGTCCCAAATTTTTTTTCAGTTTTTGTTGGGAATCTTTCTGGGTTTTGTTTCTTACTCCATGTTTTCCCGTAGATCCAGGTCCTTTAATAGTAAGGCAGTACTAGTGCAAGATTTGCACTTGTACAGCACATTTCATTAGAGATTGATCTGATTTTCCCAGTGCACAGAACAGGAAGCTCAGCCATGTATCAGTTAAATGACTTAAGAGATTTTTTTCTTTCCCAGCAGCTCATGAAAAGTCTGCAGTAAATTAAGTAGACTGTCTTACCCCTATTCTAATCTAGAAACAATTTTATATTACCGAACACCATTGACTTAACTCGATAACTTTAGAGCTATCTAGAGCTTAAGATAAACTTCAAGATAATTTGAAATGTTGTAAACTGTAAGAATGTGGTCCAACCAAATTTTGGTCATATATTTACAGCAGTGTGAACTGTCATATATTCAATCCTATGTTCACACAGCATGTACAAATGAATTTGTTCCATTTTGATTGTTGTATTTCCAACACCTGAAAACTGTTTTCTCCTGCAGCAAAACTACAGCAAGTTCTCCTGTTTCTGGGAGACAGAGCCCGTAGGCTGTAGGAGGATAAGCTGTGACTTCTTTCACAGAAAACCCCGTAATATAAATGGACTTTATTTGCCACCTAGTAACAGTGAGTAAAAATATTTTCTCAACAATTTGTTCATTAGAGTAATGAAATAGACAAAAAATGTCCTTCCAGTGCTTATGTAATATATAGTAAGGTCAAGAAATGCACCATGGTGAATCAATCAGGTATGATCTGCTATCCTAGTACAAGGGAAAGAAAAGAATTTGAATAAGATTGCCACACAAATTATTTTAGCTGTCATATTATGAAACTTCATGCCTATTAGTGATATACAAGACGAAGTTGCATTTAGGTTGCTGAGATCCATGGAATAAAAATGTTGCTTGACTTGAATTTTTGATAGATTTAATCTCTCTAGTAGTTCAAATGTTTAGTATGCAGGTAATAACCTAAGAGAAATCTAGAGTAGTGTGTGTGGTGGGAGGAGGAGGTTGGTAGGGACACCAGTAACTGTTGATAGAGCACAACATGTATGGATGAGATGGCCCTTGGAGAGATAGCATCAGATTACAATGCTGTTTGTGCAGATATATTTCCAGTTCATTGTTTTGAATAAAAATTTCAGGCTTGAACATTGGTTGCATTTTACTGAAGTATAGTAATAGTGTGTAAGGCAGCACTCTTATTTGTATAAAACCCCACCACTGCAAGTTGGGTCTTTTTCCTCATCCATTTCTAAGAGGAGCTCTTGACTGCCAGGAATCCTGGTAGACAGCTGGAACCCAGAACAGGGTAAGAGTCCAGGGCAAAGAACCGAGACAGATGTCAGAAGCAGGAGTGAGGAGAGCAAGTCACCATGAAACCTGGTGTTCCTGAAATTGCCCCAGGAAAACAGCCTGTCACACCTGGGCATGTGGAGCCTAACTAAGTACACAGGATCAAGGCAAGACCTTGAGTGCTGTTTCTGCAAGTGCCCACATTGCCTTTGGCGCAGCTCCTACTTACACAGCACAGGCGCGCTTTTGGCTGTGGTGCAAGTCAGAGACTGTACCCAAGAGACACTGTGGGCAACGTCTGACAATCACAACTAGAAAACAGGCCAAACCCTTTCACTTTTACTGCAATATGGGCAAATTCAAAGTCTATGTGCTCCACAATAGCATTGCAAATACTAAACCTGCATTTTTTTCCCTAATACTTAAAAATCTTGTTAAACTAATTTAAGTTTGGTTTGGCTTATTCTACCTGGAGCTAAAAATAGCCTGTTCTGAACAGTGGAAAAGGCTCTATCAAGTTGGAGTGTTGTGTCTTACACATCTCTTACATGAGATACAACAAATCTGACCTGCAATCATGTTATAAGAAATGGTTTAACATGATATACATGCTGCTCATAGGCAAGCAAGAGTTGCACAAGAATAAAAACAACTGAAATAATAGAAAAATGCCCACACTTTCTTTTAGACTGAAAAATATATCAAACGTCAGTATTTTTAATAGTGATTATTAATGCAAAGAATGCTATGGTTGCAAATCAGTCAATACAGATAAACTCACCATTTTGCATCACTTTTCTTTTCAGCCCACTGCATTTCCTGGCTCTTGGAATATGTTATCCCAGTACTAAAGCCATTTTACTGAAAACATTATTTGTGGAGATAAATTCCTTAGGAAAAGAATACATTTTCTGATTTTTTTTCTGATAAAGTGTAAATTATTTTCGTGAACTTCACATTCCTTCACAAAATCTACATTTTGTACCTAGTAAAGAGAGTTGAAATTTAGTTTGATATAAAAAAAAGTCTTCATATTTAAAATGAATAATCCTGTGCTTAGCATTTCTAAATTCTTCAAAATGGATGCTGTAGGGAGTGATACAGCATGTTTGCAACTTTTTTAAACAGTGCAGTGTTGAAAATATTCCTCTTTTCAAAGGTCTGTATTCAGCAGTGCCTGTGACCATTCAGTGGAGCTGGTACTTGTGTTTTTCATATTTCTGGAGTTGGAAGGTGCCCTGTCACCAAGCTCTGCACAATATAATGCCTAATCCTGATAATGATTTCAGAAGTGTATGTGCTGGTGTCAGCCTGGATGTGATACATTCATTTCCTCCTAACAAAGTAAATCTAATGTTCTTGTCTGCAGATGTCCCATTGAAACAGGATGTCCAAGGAGGCATTCTGCATCCAGCCCATCGTCAAGACTCACTCAGAAATCAAGAGAATGTTTTAGTGCCAATTCACCCTCCACTGATTATAAACCTCAGTGACGAAGAGGATGATGAAGAGGATGATGAAGAGGATGATGAAGAGGAAGACAACTGTAAACAGTTTTTTTTCTTTTATAAGCAATTTTAATGGGTTTTGTCAGCTCTTGCAATGTACTTCACAACTGATTTGTTATAATAACCATTACATTTTTGGAAAAGAGTTGTTGACAAGTTTTTTTAAATAGTTTTCAGCTAATATTTAAAATCTTGAAACTGGTAGTCACCAGATGTGAGCAAGGCAGTATTTTCTAACTCCTGTGATCCAATTCAGATGGCCATCAAGAACTCTTCAAAACTGTGGGAGGAAATTACAAGTTTAGGAGGTACTTTGTTTCTGGGAAACAAATTTTTGAACAAGGACTGTGTACACTTGTCAGAGAAGGTGAAGTCACAAGTTTTGTAAAAAAGATAGTTGTGTGACTTAAGTAATTTTTTCAGCTGATTTACCAAACTCTGTAGGCAGTCTTATTTTTTAAAGAAAGTTATTCTTAAATCTAGTGAAGAGAATAATGCAAAACTCTCCATCAGTTGAACTGAATGTTTTTATATTCATATATATATATACACACATATATGTTAATACAGGTAAACCATTTACTGTATCTCACTTAGAGATAAGAGATTCATAGGGATGGAACAAATGACACATTCCTGGAGAGTGAAAAGGGAGAGAATGACCTACTTTCAGGCATGCACTCAGCAAATTACTGTGCTGCCCCAAGCCACTTTTCACTTTCCCCCTTCCCATCATGTTGGCTGGTAGAGCAGCCTGTTAGTGCTTCCTAACTTGGTTTCAGTTTCAGTATGCCACTTAAACAATATAGAAAGTAGGGCTTTGCTAATCCTCGTAGCCTTAACCGAGAGAGATCCGAAGCACTCACTTCACCAGCTCTGCCAGGCATTACAGGATAGTAACTTTGGGCAGAGGTTTTGTGACAAGCACTCCTTGGTGACATGTTGAATCTGATTTCCTTGTGGGTATAAATGAAGGATTATTTTGAAAATGAATATTGGAGGTGGTTTTGAATCCTTTTGAATCAACAAACATTTGCTTCTTAAAATGTGTTTTAACTGCAATTCCACTGAACTTTAAAATACCTAATATTAAGTAATCATTTTTCAGTCCAGAAGTACAGGTTGCAGTCAGAAACAAAACAATGACAGAAATGCAAGTCATTATCATATTTGATTATTAAGAATTATTGAAGGTCTTTGTACAGTTATCTTGTAATCTTTTACAAGTATTTCCTACAGATGTTTCTAGCTGGATGCCTAAGACTGTTACAGATATTGAAGAAGAAAGAGCAATAAGGGATATATGCTATAAATCTGGTAAATATGAAATTAGTCACTCTTTCCATAAAAGCAATGCTTCCAATGCAGTAAACTCTAGGGTGTTTTTTTTTCCTCCTGGGGCATGTGTAGGAGAGTATTATGGGATTCAGAACCCTTACAAACATCCATCAACAAAAACTGTGTCTTCACCATGGCAAGATGAGTTATTACCCTTGGAAGCTACTGAACAAAACTTGCAGAAAGGCAAGTATTTTGATTTCTTTGGACCACGTCTAAAATTGCTGTAACAGGGAGAAACTGTTACATAATTTTCACTTCCTCCCCACTTTTTAAATTTAGTGAAAATAAAATATTACAAAAAACATATTTGTATTTGTCAGCATATTACAAAAACACTTCTTTCTTTTTTGCCATATATATAGTCACACTTGTGGTGACGACCTGCATCAATTGTGGACAGAAAAGGTAGAAATGGGCTATTAACAATGTATACTTTCCTGACAGACACAACATAGGTATTTCATGTAATTTCATGATAAAGATTTATGTAGTCTAATTTTAACCATCCTAAGGTTAGGAATGTAGTTTAAATTTCTCATCTAGGCTCTCTGGTGTAAATGGAGAGAGACAAGAACTCCAATGTTCTCCTATTGAATCATCAGACAATGCCAAAGGGTGAGGCGAGCCACTTTTCCAGAGATGCTCCATGATCTCTGCTGGCTGTCTTGGGTGTCTTGATGTCAAAATGTAGTGATACATCAAACCTTTCTATAACTAAATTTAGGTTAAGTAAATACCTCCTTCAATTGTCTTGTAAAAGTGAAGAACAAAAGACTTCCATTTTGTTTTGAATTCTGGACTATCCAACATAATTAAGATCAAAGGAATACAAATTTGTAAACATTTACCCCAGTTCTTATGATTCTTCATTCGTTATTCTCTTCTAATTTCTAAATTTGAAATGTTTGTTATTAAAATAGTTTTGATAAACTATTTCTAGCAATACATATATAAATCTATAGATGAAGGAATCAGTGAAAAATGTATGACCATACCTTTTAAGAAATGTCTTTATTTATTGTTAGATACATCAAGAGAAAAGGATAGATATGTTTCCCCCAAACAGTTTTTCAATTGAGTTCTCTGAGGCTTCAGGTACTATGATGACATTCATCCTGAAAATGCCATAAATTCAATCAGATAGGATTCACAAATATAATTCATGGATAGTGAGAAGCTCATGAATAGGCAGGTAATTTATAGCTGGGTCTTTACTTTGCAGCCATTGTCTTCTTTAGTCTATGATTATGATATTTTCTTCCAGAGCATGAAAGTTAGACATCAGTTACACTAGACAGGATCCAAATAACTAATAAAAGAGAAAGAAGGTTATGAAATGAGAGGTTAAGAGAAATAGCACTAAACTAATTAATGGCTCGTAGGGGCGGGAGGAGGAGAATGTCAGGGCCATTACCTGTGCTCACACACATTCTTTCTTTTGCCTTTCCAGGTGATGGCAACACAATTCCTACAAGATTTACTAATACAAGAAAAGAAAAAGAGAGTTCAGAAAGGAGAGTATCAATAGAGAGTATTCCCAAAACAGATCATAAATCCGTTGACAATGGAGGTAATATACTGTAGCATCAGCTTCTCACTGCTGAACATCATGTGGTAAATAAAATAACTGAATATGCATGCATTAAACGTCACCATTTTGCTTTTGAGTTATTATATGTTCTTTATAGTCTAGACATTCTTTCTCATGCTGAAACATTAATTATAACAATCAAACTCATTGTTTATGATTATATATTATGCTTATTTTAGGATTGTACTGAAAAAAATCCTTTATGCAGATTAAAGTTGATTTTGGGAAAGAAAGGGTTCTGTGGAGTTATGGAAAAGCAAGTGTAGAGATGCAGACAAGTTGGTTAGAGCCTGGTCCTAGTAATGCCAAGGTTGTGGGTTTGATCCCTGTATGGACCATTCATTTAAGAGCTGGACTTGATGATCCTTGTGAGTCCCTTCCAACTCAGAATATTCTATGACTGTGATTCTGTGACTGTCTGAAGTTAAAATGCTTTCAAAAACTGTTACTTTTCTGAGACTATCCATAGTTAAGATGAAAAAGCTTTGTATTTTGTTATTCTACGGAAAAATAACAAGGCTGCAATCCTGCAGCTTGTGTAACAGGATGCAATCCCTCTGCATAAACTTGCTTGACCTTAATGAACACACACTCTTTTGACCAATTGAGTTCAGTATTCAATCATGTCATTAAAGCTGAAGAATTCCCCATTCTCCTTGAATTTACTTTATACTTGGTGGTATTCAATCCTTTTTTCTTCAGAAATATTTATTAATGATAAAAATAGTATTAATTGTAGTATTTTTTTTCCCCCTTAGTTGTTTCAATGCAAAATAGTGCAGTACCATGCTAGGGCTGCTTGCCCTAGCTTGGAGCAAACTGGGGTGGGTCTTCTAGCTCCAGAACTGTATTGCACAGTAGAAATGTACCTTACATTCTACATCTTTTCCTGTGACCTTTATGTACAAAACTTTCTTTCTTTTTAGATATTCTTTATGTCTGTATAAGCAGTTACCACAATTCAATAATCTGTTCATAATTATATGTATTCAAAGCTTTTAACAGAATATTTAACAACTCTATTTAACAGACTATTTTCTCTAATTTTTGTGGGCCTTGTTGAGTCAGCTATTTGGTATCATTGTGTTCGTTGTATTTTTTTACCCACTTCAGCTAAAAACAAGTCATATAAAAAAAAGACTCTTTGCATTGTTCACCTTTCTCAGGGTGCTTTCAAGTATAGATAACTTTGTGAGACTCCTTTTCTACAGGAGGTGGTGGTTCTGTGATGCAGAGGAACACATTTGTTGATGGGAACAGATTTGAGGAACAGCCTTGGGAAAAAGAACCAATTACATCAAAATATGCCAATGTGAAAGGTACTTCATTATTATATATTTCCAAATTTTTAGATTAGATTACTTTTGTTCCTCTGCAAGTGTGGTGAACATTATATATTTTGTTTAAAACCAATCTGAAGTGAAATTTCTATTAACAGTGTGATTTCTTTCACTCCAAGATGACAGCAGTTGTTGTATGTTATGATTTAATTCTGCTTCTTCCCGCCAGTTTGCATCCTCTGATAGATTCAATGTGGGCATTATGAGTCTCTGAGATACTAAAGTCTTTGATGCCCACGTTAGATCACATGGAGTTCTGTGCACTTTCCACTTACGCCAAGTAAAACAGATTTGATTGCAGGTGGTATCTCACAGAACATAGGACTTAATAAAACCAGTAAAATAAACAGTTAAGGAAAGAACATAACACTTGTGATAAAGTGTGTTTATTAAAAACTAGTCACATCCAGCAAATTAAAATACCTGCACTGAAGTACCTTGCTGATGTTTCATCCTTTTCACAAGAGAATTCCAGAATATATTTGTCAATGTAGAAAATGTTATAAGTAGATTGTTATCCGGTTATTTCTTTGCAGTTTTAGAGTAAAAAGGGAAAAAAAAGGGCAGATATTTGTCTTTAAACTACTCCATAAACTGAAGCAGAAGTAGAAAAGTTCTGCCGCATTTTGGCCTGAAATGAGACGAACCAAAAATGCTTATTTATGTTAGCAGGAGAAGAGGAAGAATGAAGCCACATCTGCCTGAAGAATAGCAGGGGCCAGGAAAAGAGCGCTGTGGCTACTTCACAGTGCAACTTTCCCTGTGAAGTTCTGTTTGTAGTTTGAAATGGGCTTACCTATGCAACCAGTGCTGTTGCAAATTTATCTTCATCATTTGTAATATTTTGTTATGCTGACGCACTGCCCATGTCCAGGATGTATCTAGATGCTACAGGCAGAAGTCATTCACAGTTCAGCCAGGCATCCTTTGGAGTGCATGGATTGGTCTCCATGGGCTCAACCATGGGTGTTCCAGAGGTCCACACCTATGCAGTGTAGAGAAAGGATCTGATTTTTGCATTTAGAGTTAATTCTTGAGTTGGCTTTCCAGACTTCTTCTACTGGAGGAAATACAGACACTTTTGCTTTCCTTCTGGGGAATGACGCTTTTAGAATAACCATGTTCCACCCAAAGGGGCCTATATATGAAGCAGGAGATTATGTTTTCAAAACACCACAGCATTTTTGGATAAGAACATTTTTTGTTCTTTCTAAAAAAGTGAATATGTATTATTTTAAACCCTCAGAAACAAACCACATTGAACTGGTAAAGAACCACCACTGTAAGGAAGTAAAGGAAAATAAAAGGATTTCTGAGGAGCGAAGAAATTCAGCTAATGCAGTAACAGGCAAAGGTATTTTGAAAAAATCTTATTAATTTCTATTTACTAAACTGTGAGATGATTTAGAATTTCTGTTCTTAGTGTCAAATATGGACAGCCCATTCTTGGATTGGACTATCTACAAAGAACATTTTAAAAACTTGTTGTCCAGCCTCCAGTTGCCTGTACTATGTGAAATTTTGAATCATAGAACAACATTTTTGGTTGTATTTTCGCTTTTAGGAATTCACACTTTGGACCCCAAAGTAAAACCAAGTTACCAACAAAAGGGTCAAAGTAAGGATGATGAAACTGCTTCTTCCAGTCCATATGGGAGAGAAACTGGAAGATACACTCATTTAAGTTCTCCAGAACCTCGACGATCAGCATATGTAGTCTACCGGACTGTCACTCAAAAACCGAAATTCAATGGACCTACAGGTTGGGTTCCTGCTTACATAGAATTCTTAAAATGCTTGTCTGTATTGTGCTGCATTCAGTTGGGTCCCTGCAGGTGAATAATAAGTTATTTATGCCTAAATACAGGCATAAGTAAATTTGATCAAGCATAATTTTCACAAGTAGATTTGAGCTGTATTCATAGACAGAAACGTAAAGATTTACAAAGCTTTACAATTTGTCAGACAGAATATTCATGAACAATAATTGAGCCAACTTTACTGCAAGAATTCATGCATGCAGTGAAGTGCTGATGTGCACAAATATAGTGATCCCCACTTTTTACGGCATGTCTTATGTGACTTACTATTTTCAAATATTTAATAAACCTTGAAAACTCCACCTTTAAGCTCTTATTTTATTCTAACTACTTATAGTAGAAGTATATTTTGCAGTAGAATTTCAGTTCTGTCTCGGGAAATGTTTCTTGTTCAACCTTGTTTTTCCCAGTAGCATGTGAAAGAATGACTTTGCTTTGAAGGATATATTTCCATAATTGGGATTTCACTGGAGTTGTCATTGTTACGGATTTGCATTTATTTTCATTATTTAGGATTATTTTTTGTCTTGAATAAACAAGGGTTTGTGTCTTATTCACTCTTCTGTTATCAATTTAAATGCAGTGTAAGTCTTTGTGTTTACTATTCTTTTTTTCACATTAATTATGTTGGACAGAGGACTGAGTCTATTCTGTCTGCGGTTCATAAAGAATGACACTTTCCTTCATCTTACTCTACTTTCTTCTTGATGGTACATGCTATGTCATTAATTTGACAAGAAACCTACAGGTGGGATTCTGAGTCTTGCATCTGGGATTCTGAGTCTTGCATCTTTCTGACAATCTGCTTCAGATTTATTACATCTTTCGCTTTATTTTTATCTTGCTAATATATATATATCCTCACCCAATCTAGTACATCTTTTGGGCTTTATTTGAATTTTCACCTTCTGTGTCCATGGCTTCTCTGGATAATTGTAGTTTTTCATTTGTCACTTTGTCAACAGATTTAGTGGCAAATAATTTAAATAATCAGAAGTTAAGAATGTGATTTCATCTTACCAGTTTCAGTCATCTCTCTTAAGCTGGGTTGATTCTCCATTTTGACATGCCTCTCTGTCTTAATTTCTAATAACAGGGACCTATTCCAGGCAGAGTAATGCCTACTTTAAGGTGAATAAAGTTAAGTGAAACAAATTCCAACATCGGTGCTTTGTCTTCAGGACAAATAGTTGTCTTTTTTCTTTTTTCTTTGAATGTTTGCTTTCATTAAATATGAACAAGCTGGTATAGAGATTATAGAGAGCACATGCTTTATGTGAAGAGTGCATTTTATTAAATTTCCAGGTTAAAAAAGATAGAAGGTTTTTGAAAAAATGGGAATCAGCATTTTTGTTGTGAGAACAATCATTAACATTTTTGCTGCCTTTCTTTCCAGCAGTACCTGAGTCTTATGGTCAGAAAGGCTCCAAACAAAAGAATCAGCCTGACACCAATAGGAGATTTTGGACACCAACAGAAAATTATGGTAATATTTACACATTATGTATAAACTCAAAACTTTAAGATTATTATGAAATTAATAATTTGAATTAATTACGTAAAATGGAATTAACAGAAGAATATTAATAATACTAATTTTTAATCAAATTTTTTAGAAAATGGTTTGTGATGAGGCAGCACATTCTGAGGCACAATCAGCTGTCTAACACAAAAACATGATATAGCCTTGTATATAGGGCTTTCACAATCAGGGATAAAACAGAAGCTATTGATGCTTTTGGGAAGGTCTTCAACCCAAGAACATTCCCTTTGTTAAAACCAAGGATGTCTGTAGCAGAATCTCCTCATTTGGAAGATCCCATGAGCCTCATGGAAATGCTACAATATTACAAATTATCTCTAAAGTTCTAGAGAGCGTCTGCCTTTAATACTAGCTTATGTTTAAGAGGTGGTCTGACTCATCTGATGCATTCATTAAAAGTTCAGCCAATGTAATATTTAATTCATATATCAGACTAAGGGAGTCTTTCCTGAAATTATGGTGAAATTAAGAAACAACGTGTGTGTTTTTCCTACAGGCAAATATACCTCAGGATTTTCTAATTCACCGACTTGGAGGAAAAGAAATCCACAAGCAAAACCATTCTCTAAATTTAAAACAAACGCTCAGGTAACTAATTCCTAGGTTACAATTCAGCCTTTTTAGGAGAACTGGCATATCTCTGCCAACCTAGAAAATGTAACAGTGGTTTTAAAACTTCCTCAGTCGAAACCTGCAAGAATCTGATCAGTGCTGAGTAGCTGAAAGAGTAGTTAATAATTTTATTTGTTTGCACACATGTACCTTTTCTTGCATAACTAACTTCTGACTTCTAATTTTTTTATAATAATACTTACATGAAAGCAATATGTGTACCTGCCTTTAAAGTAAGGTGCAAAAGGCAGGTTTTGGATTCTAGCACCAGACAAACACAGTAGAGACCATATGAGTTTGATGTATTTATTTTTCTGCCAGATTGTTCATGAAGCTTCAGGAATGGCTGGAAAATAACCAGCTGAGGTCTGAATTCATGAAAGGACTCAGGCTACAAAACATTTGCAAGATATTCTAAAGACCATTCATACATTTTAAAGCTGTCTTGAAAGCTGAGTTTAGAACCTCTATCTCATGTTTCATGTTGAAATTTTACTTCTTAAAATGTTTCTGAAAGCACATGTAGTTTTACTCTAAGAAATTATGCACAGAATTTTGTGTATATCTATTTTGACAGCAGAGTAAAGAAGACATGGAAGTGAATAAAAAAGGAGAAAAAGAAACATCTAAGGGGAAGTAAGGAAATTATCAACTGGAATATCCAAAGACAAAGAAGCTGCACATTCCAAAAAGAAGGTGCAGGAAGGATGTACACTACAGTGTTTCAAAACTGGTTAAAAATTCTTAAAAGTATGCTCTGCATGGTCACATATAAAGATCTATATTCACTAAGTTTAATCTACTATAAAAATTTGGCAGTTGAAGTTATTTTTACAGACTACAGCTCTACACCACAAGACTGATAGAAATAGTCCATAGAAAAAAAACCCCTAAGTAGAATCTTGCCCTATTTTATTTGACATATGTTTTAAGGCATAATTCCTAATATGAATAAATACTATTAGTTATACTTAGCAGTTTCAGAAGACTTTTAATGTAAACAGCAATGTGTAACGCATTCTAGAATGTAGTTTTCTGGTACAAAAGCCAGAGTCCTAGATGGTTTAGCTGTTTTGCCAGATGTTTGGGGACTTACTCTGAATTTAATCTCGAGATTTTGCAATTTAAGCAGAGCAGCAGAACTGTGTTATGAACTAAATGAACTTCACAAGAAAACTCTCACAATTAGCTGAGATATGTATTTACAAGCATTTTAAACTAAAATATGAAGAGTTGTATAATGACTGAGAGGAAGACTGATAAGGATACTTTAATATTGCTTTCTGGGGAAACAAACCTCATACTGAAGTGTTACATATACATGACTTCATATCTTTGTCCCAGATGTTTTTTCAGTTGTTTTGCATTTACCTGACCTTTGGTCAACTTACAACATAATCAGCTTTTGAAGAGAGCCCTTCAAACTTCTTTCTATAACACTAGGATCCAGTAATTATCTCGGTGACACCTGTAACTGTGAGTTTGAAAGCATTTTGCCACCTTGGAGCCTTTTCTTCTGTGACTGCTTATAACATGAGGCTGGATCAGATACATTCCAGGGTGCTTCTAGCTGAAATTCTATTGTTCTATGAGAAATACAGTCATACATTTCTTTGCCCTACTTTGTTGAGATTATCTCAATAGTGGCGTAATTTTTATTTTATTATGAAATTTAATTTTTAATCACTTAAGTTAGAAAATGCTGTACTGATTATAGATGTATGCAGTTATACATCACTGCTCTTAACCAAGAGAAGAATAGAGAAACCTAGAGGATCTGGTTTAGCTAAGTGAAAATGTACAAAACAAGAAGCATCATTTTAAAATCAAAGACTAGGTTTGTTGGAAATATTCCCCCACCTCTAATGAGACATTGGTGTTTCAAATTGTAGCACATGGTGCCTTGCAGCAACATTTCACATGTTGTCTGCCTGAAGCAATTTAAAATCTCAATTCAGAGGGCTGTTGTATCAAGTTATTTTTTAATATCTTGATAAAGGCTTTTAATTACCTTTTTTATTTCCATATAAAAGAAATGTAAATTTTACAATTACTATTTGCCCAATGACTCCACAATTTAGAGTCTTAAATTTGATAAGAGCATAAATGGGCATGGGCAAATGTGGTTATGCCAGTCTGATTTTAGCATTCCGTTAAAAAGGATTTCAGTATTTAATTTGTGCAAGTGGTTAGTATTGTTACTATATGGATGTATAAGTGCAGGCTGTGCTGTGCTGCATGTGCTGCCTGCTGGTTTGTGCCACACAGACCCCCGACCACAGGAGAAAATCAGCCAGCTCCTTGGAATTGTGGCAGCTCCTGCTTGGTACAGGTGATAACACTCCCTGCCTGGCCTCACCTTTATTTACAGTGCAGCAAGTTCTCAGGTGGACATCCTTTCTTGTCAGGTTTGACAGTAGAAATGAGGAATATAGTTGGCTTCTTTGGGAAAATCTTGTAAGAGTTCCAGTGACCAAAATGGGGTAACGTTCCCGCAGATGGAATCTGCAGGGTGTGCTGGGCTGTGGTCAGAGGCCCATTCGGCTTGGGGCTCCCAGCATCTGAAGGGTCATATGATTATCTATACTATCTTCCTTTTCCTTTAATGTAGTCCCAAAAATCAGGATCTTAAGAGGTCCTTTATAGAATCTGAGCACCTTTCTGACTGGGATCATGAAGAACAAGGCACCTCCTGATACAGTTTAACCCACTTCCCCACCCTGAAAAAGCGACCCAACAAACCAAAGCCAAAAGAAAATAATTTTCTAGCATCTTAAGATGTGAATATCTCAGCAGATCATTGGGCTAGGTGTCAGGCTCAGCTCAAGGGAAAGACAAGGAAATGCAGGAGGAAAAGGACATGGCCATACGAGTAATATTGGGCTGATCCTCAACTGTTGCGGAATCACTGCTTCAGTACATTATCTCTTTTCACTGGTGCTTCCTGTAGAGAAATTACAAATACTGTTCTTTTAGTAATCACTTGCTCAACCCAGGAATTCACAGATGCCAAAAAAATACCACAGCATTGCACATTAAATGTATGTCTCAACAAGATTTTTACAGTTCCTGTGAGGTGTTAACTGCTCTTGACAGAAATCAGAAGAACATAAAGGGATCAAGTGCTTTGTGTGATCAAATACTTAATTAGGATTTCTGTTTCACAGCTACAAAGACAGTAAGATCCTCTAAAATAATAAAAATACCTGTTTGTTTTCCAGATCACAGACACTTTCTCTGTTATACTTTTTAATCTTGCCTGGTTGTCTCTGTCATTAAAGCCCCAGAGAGGGGCCAAGGGAAACTGAGAATGTTCAGCCTTCATGCAGTGAGGCCCTAAAGATTGATTGCATTTCTGTACTTTCACATAATCACTGCGTGACAGACCCCCCCCCCACCACTGACTTACAGTAGTTGGAAATAAGCCATGAGATAATGAGCCAAAGATCAGAGGCAGAGGGCCACTGAAACAGAGTTGAACTTGCCCTGGTATTAAGTATGCATGGCCATAATCTGCTGCTGATTTGGAAGGCCCGGGGGAAATAAGTGATTTGTTGTTTGCACCCTATACATGTTAAAATATGCTAATTTTTTCCCAGATGGTACTTCTAAAAGCACATCAGACATCTAATCCAGGTGAATAATTTTCCTTAGTAAACAGAGTAACAGTGCTACCACCTGTATTTTGACAAAAGTTTGCAAAGCTTCCAGTTTGAGATTCTTCATTCCTTAACAAACCTATGTGGCTAAATTAAAACCATTCACTCCCAGAATCTCAGCAGCACTGATATTTTAAATAGCCTGTTTATTAATTAAGGTAGGAAATTCCATCTCAAGTTAACACCTGAACGAGAAAAACATTGGTTGTTGTAATAAAAAAATGGAGCAAAATGTCCCTGGGAATTGTAGACATTGTTTAAAAAAAGAAGGATTTTGAAAGTTTTCCCCAATAAAGATATTTTCTGATAAAAGCTTCCTTGTACAGCAATAAATTATGTAAATATAAAAATTTATTTTAGAAAAGCCCAAACCGAGTCTGTAAATTATTTACCTGTGTCTGGCGCCACCAGGGGGCGGTGCAGTCCCAGGAATGGGTTTGAACAGCGCCCAGCAGGACCCTTCCTTCGCGCGCGCTTGATTCCCGCTCTCCAGAGCGAAAGCCTCTCCGCGGTGTTCTGCGAAGACTTCACATTCAGAGAAAAGGCCACAGTAGTCTTGTTATGGCCAGCTCGGGGCAGAAGGACAACAACCTGTATTCAAAATTGCTAAATAGCAGTTTTTTCCTCATAAAACAGAGTGGTGCTATAACCCTACATCTCTCTCATTCTACATGCTTCCAAAAGGCATTTTCTGTTACCTCCTGTTCGGGACAGTTCTCAACACAGCTTCTTCTCAGGGAAACTGAGAAGCCTTTGAAAAGAGATGTTCCCAGACTGAGAGTCTCCTTTAATCTTTCCAGTCTGGAAACATTTTAGATATTTTTAAATGCTTTTGCTTATCATATTCATTTTTTAGAGGTGGAAATAATGATAGAAACATCCTACTGTGATATGTAATATTTGAGGCACCTGAGAGTATAACTATTATGCTTAAAATCTTGCTCTCTCTTTCCTTTTTTTACTTCCTAAGGAAAAGGCTTTTAGTCAAGACTAAATATTAAATTGACCGGGCCATTTGAGAATGTAAGGTGAACATCCAGGACTCCTTAGCTGGTTTAAGAACACACACAAAATACACTTTTGAGGGTTTTATGGCATATTTTGCTTGCCCTGGGAAAAAGTAATGTCTTCAGAGATTGGTATCCTTGTTATTGCTGTTCATCCATGATCATAGAATCACAAAGGTTGAAGAAGACCACCAAGATCATTGAGTCCAAGGTTTATTAATGAATTTCCAATCTAAGGATAGAATGTGCTTCTTCTGTCTTCACAACTCATTCTGCCCCCCAGGATGATCTTCAGGGCAGCTTTTGAAGGTGCCTTACTGTGCACCAAACACAACATACTCTAACACGACCCAAGGTAATTCTTATGACTTCCACACAGTTACTGATATTCTTAAATGCAAGTGTATCGTGATTGACCACAACAGAGTGGCTTCCAAGCTTTTCATTGCAATATGCGTTCCAGTCTGCCAAATTGATATTGCTCTTGGAGATGGATGAGGATGTGAAATGCTGCAAGACTTTAACTTTGGAAGCAAAATTTGCAAACTGGGCAAATATAGTAGACAATTGTAGGAGGAAAAATAAATTATAGAAATGCAACAATCTGTTGCAAGTTATATAAAGCATAATTTGCACCAGCTCTTTCAGTTGTCCAGTGCCAATCAAAACCTTTGTTCTGTTTGGCATTGGGAGTACCTGACGATGAAGGGAAGACAGAAGTCTTAAATAGTTTGTGCTCATAAGTACCAGACCATTAACATTCAGAAATTAAATATTTGTTTTAAGGGATTATTAGTTTTATTCCATTATGTTTACATCTGTAGGCCAAAACACGTCAGCAAGAATAGTGCCAGTACAGTTTGGATGAATGGACTGCTGAACTGCACACTGATACTCCCAGCTGTCACGAGAAGTCTTGGGTCTGTTAAAAAGTAAAACTGAATCGTGTGCAGCTGTATTTTTGTGTCCAATATAAGGAATTGAAAAATACGATAATGAAAGTATTTTGTAAATTACTTAAAATTGGATCCTTGGGAGATGGAATTGTTTAACATTTTGTGAAATGACAATGATGTATTTCATAGTGAAAATGCCACATGACAGTGGCACTGAGATTCCTGGTACACTAACAGTAGAATATCCTTCAGGTAAGGCAGCTGCAATGTTTCAGGTCTGGAAACTGGCTAATGACTTAGCATTTCTTAACTTCAGGCCACAGATACCTGTGGTTTGATTTAAGGCACTAGAAAAACTACCAGCATGGCTTGAACTGCAGTTGCTGTAAAATAAATAGCCACAATAGATGAACTGTTTTGATTTACTATTGTTTTATTTGCCCTAGAATGCACTGCTCTATTTTAAAGTGACACACCTCAGGGTTTCACAGCAGACTCTCCTCCCTTATTCTAGCATGAGTGATCCAACATTTGGTTTGCTGGAAAAAGCTGTTTTAAAGCCATTATTTTAAATTCCCTAGGATGGTACACACTATTTAAAAGCCAAGGAATAGCAGTGCCTAAGATTTATTTTAATAGACTAGTAACCACTTTTTATTAGATTATATAATGGAAATAGGTTTTTGCTTACCAGATCATATCATTCTTCTCTGAAGAATTTGAGATGTGCCTCTCAATAGAGCTGGTCATGAGAAAACCCCCTCTTTCCTATGTAAACTCCAGGTAGGTGGTAGCAAAGGGCTAATGTCCTGAAAAGACTGCTTCCTGATTGTGTATATATATATATATGTGTATATGTATGTGTGTATGTATGTATGTATATTTTTTAAGTGTATGCAGGAGCCCCTGGAGTTTGTTGATAGAGAAGAAGGGAGAAAAAAGGAACCACAGTTTCCAGGGATGAGCAATGGAATGGTGTGTTAAAACTTGAGGAACTTGAGGAAACCACTACTAATGGGATCCCTCAATCTGCTTCAGGAGGTGTTGGCTACAATGTACCACACCTGATATGTTTCTACAATAATACAGGTGTCACGAAGAAAAAAAAACCAGGATGAGTTCAAAGTTTTGGCCCAGTCCCAGAGATTTGATATCACTGGCATAATTGAAATGTGGTGGGATGAGTCCTGTGACTGAAGTGCCCTGTTGGATGGTTACAGGCTCTTTCTTCAGGAGGCATAGATGGAAGAAGAGGTTGGAGGTGGCCTTGTATGTAATAGAAGGGATAGAATATATGGAGCTCACAGTTGGCAGTGGCATGGTTGAGAGCCTCTGGGTGAGAATCAAGGGACAAAAAAATAATGCAGATGTCACTGTGGGAGTCTGCTATAGATCTTCTAGACAGGATGATGAAGTCAACGAATTATTCTTTGAGGAACTAAGGGACACTTCCAAGGAAACTACCTTTGTCCTTATGGAGGACTTCAACTTGCCAAAAATTATCTGTGAGCATCACATAGCTGGTACAACCCAGGCCAGAAGACTCCTAAAACACCTGGATAACAACCTTATGGAACAGGTCCTAAGGCAGCTGACTCAGAAGGATGCCCTTCTTGATCTACTGCTTGTCAACAGAGTGGACCTCATGAGCAAAGTGGAGATTGGCAGCTGTCTTGGCCACAGCGACCACAAAGTGATAGAAATTAAAATCTCTGTTGGCAAGAGGAAAAGTGCCAGCAAAACTTCAGCCCTGGACTTGGACATGAGGACAACTGACTTCAGGCTGCTCAGAGAATTAGTGAGTAATGTCCCCTGGTGAAATGTTTGTGCAGGTGCTGGAATCCATCAGTGCTGGTCACTTTTTAAACGTCACCTCCTAAGAGCACAAGAGCAGGTAATTCCCAAGTGTCACAAGTTAAGCACATCAGGCAGGAGGCAAGCTTGGCTGAACAGAGATTTCATTTGGAAATAAGAGCAGTTGCATGCCCAGTGGAAGCTAGGTCAGGTGACATGGGAAGAATACAGATGCTGCTTGCCACTGCAGGGAAAAAATCATGTAGTCAAGGTTCAACTGGAGATGAAGCTCAACAGAACTCTGAGGGACAATAAAAAGAGGTTTTTTTCAAATATATTAGTGGCAAAAGGCAGTGTAAAAATAACATCGACCCGTTACAGGATGAGGATGGTTGTCTCTCAAATAGGGACAGAGACAAGGCAGAGGTGTTTAATATATTATTTGCCTCTGTCTTCAACGTGGATGAAGGACTGAGGGGGTCTCAGTGCCTTGAGCTAGAGGACCATGACTGTAAGAATGATCAGCTCCCAGTTGACCATGAATTTGTCCAGGATCTGCTTCTTATCCACAATTATGTCTGTGCAGCACCTTTTTTTTTTTCTTCTTAAATATGTTTGCACAGAGGTGTTACCACCATTCCTGGGCGGCCCAGCCTTGGCCAGCAGCATGTCCATCTTGAAGGTGGCTGGGAGCTTCTCACCGAAGCCATCCCTGTATCCCCTTGCTACCAAAACCAGGCCATGCAAACCCAATACAAACATCCTCAGTGTCTCTGCAATTGCTTTGGACCTTGTTGAACAGTGATCATGTCCAGAGTATGATGCAATGTCCAACTTGTGGGGGACATTTGCACACTTTGGTTCCCCTTGGATTATGGTGTAAGGTCTGTGTGCCTCCTCATTTCCTTTATGAAGAGGAGCATGCTAAATAAAAATGAAAGATACTGTGTGATCAATTCATACTAGTGAAATCCTGAGTGATTCAACTTGGGGAGATTTAGGATTTTCTGCCTTTCTACAAGCCCAGTGTTACTGGATCTAGAGCTCCCAGATCACTGGAAATGTTGACTTTGAAGTTCTAGGTTGTTCCTGCAGTGGCTTTGCCCTGGAATTTTGAAGCTAAATTATCACTTGCTCTGAGGAGGTCTGTGACACACATCTGCCACAGAAAACTGGGTTTCCAGATAGCCCACTTGGAGGAAACAAATCAGTTTTCTAAAGGAAGAAAAGTCCATGACGAGGAGTAACCTTGGCTGTTATTCCTTCGAAATATTTTCTTGAAATGGTACATTCTGACAGAATACTTCTGTTTTGACAAATTCATACTTTCTACTGGAACTAGGCTGTTAGAAAATTCCCAGCTCTCCCTAAGTTCAATTTAGTGAATGTATTGTTCATGGCATCCTAAATAGTACCTCTCAAAGCTGAACTGTCCCAGTCATTTGATTCTCCACATAATCAATGTTTACCCAAGCATCTCTTCATCTTTGTTGTCTGTTTGTAAAATATTTGCAACATCCCTTTTTGATGAAGTGGTCAGCACAGAACAGTAGTTCAGAGGAAGATCTCTCATTGATTTATATGACGGTGTTCACTTTCAATACTGTTTTAAACATCACTCTGTTTGCATCCTAACGTTCGTTCTTTTGATCAATGCCATGTATTGAGCAGAGACTGTTATTGACTTGTTCACAGAAGTATCCAAGTCCTTTTTTCCCCTCTGCAATTGCAGATAATTTAGAATCCTGTAAGGTGCTTTAGTAGGTCAGATTATTCTTCCCAATGTCTATCATTAGCTTTTCTTTCTGAGCCCTGCAAGGTGGGCAGGCAGTGGTATTGCAATCAGGCTTCCCCCCAAAGGAGCACAGCTTGAAATTTGGTCTGGGACTCTGCAAGCACACTGCACCAGCTGCCGTCCAGCACAGGCGTGGAGAAAATGTCTTCCCCACAGGGACCTGTCCTCTTTACCATCAGTGTGACCCTCTTCTTGCTCTCACAATTACTCAGTTCAGCTGCAGGTTATCAGAGGAGAAAATACTAAGGGGAAGGTGACATGTCCTTAGTTCTCCCAAAGAATTGTGCCTCAGAAGCCTGGGTTTTACTGCAGACTGTATGATGTATGAAGAACTTTTTTCCTAGAATTACCCTAAAAATCATCAGATACATAGCTGTTCAGCACACTGATTTAGGGTGAGAACTGGCAAGATAACTACCATAATTTAAATTGCTAATCTCAGTCCAATAAAATTGTCCGTGGCCTTTGCCTAAATATTCTATTTTTAAGGGAACTGAAGGCTTCCTGAAAAACTAACCTCACAGCTATTGTAAAAACGGTCAGTGTTTTGGGATTTTGTTATTCTTTAACATGTGCTTTTAATTGGTGCTCCTGTCTGCAAACTATCCTGTGAATTGAGCACACCATGCTGGGGAGTTGAGCACACCGAATAATCAACACAGGCTCTCTGGTACAGGCAAACACAAAGAGCAAATAACACACAGGGGAAAAAATGAAAAATGTATGGTAACATGAAGATTTTAATTTTTTTTTCCACCAAAAAGAAGAGAAAGATTGATACTAGAGTGGCCAGCATGGAAAGATACTGAAATGAATAAATTATCTAGATTTCATGGATGAAGATTTTCTACCTTTAGTAGGCAACTGCTAAGAGATAAGTTTACCCTCTTGGGCTTTTGCAGTGTAACAGTTTGCTGCTTGTAAAACAAATAACAAGGATTAAACTAGATTCATTTTTTTCTGGCTGATTAAGCACCTGTCTTCTGTCAGGTTCCCTGCTTGATACTTCTTGCCAGTGCTTGCTCATAAAAGAAATTTGTCAGCTACTAAAGCACTGAAGTAGGAATGATTCTTTGCATACATTTATAACTCAATAGTAACACAAGTTATATTTGCAATTTAACTTTCAATTACTTCCTGGAGGAGTACTATTCAGGAGAGAGCCTGCTCATCGTAACTTGCTCAGTCATGCCCTATAAGTATGATTAAAAGCAGGTGTCACAAGAAACTCTTCCTCCTGATTGCACATCCTACTGATTTCTCTTGCAAAAGGATGTAAATACAGTATAACTGTTACCTCTAAATAATCTAATATTAATGGTCAACCCATAAAAAAAACTAAATCCAACCCTCCCTCCTCTCCCCACCCCCCGCTCTTATGAGCTGTTGGCACTAAAATATCAGCCAGGCCTCCAGAAATATAAAATTTTTGGTTTTATTTTTCTTTCCCAAGGAATGATCAATATTCAAAAATGAGAAGGAATCAAATTAACTTCTCTATTACTCCTGTGCAAAATCCACTCTTCTGATTAATTTATTGACAGTACCATGGCTAATCCAGGGCATACAGTCAGGGTTGCTGAGGTGTACCTTAGCAGAGTTTAAAAAATCTTGTTAATGAAGAATGAGAACTGGCAGCATCCTGCTTAGCTTCTCTGCTGTGTTGGGAGGAAATGTACAAGATTTCCTTATTTTGCATAAGGTTTTTCTGTATCTAATGGAATTTAACTGTAGAAATGTGAAGCTGATAGGGTAAATTGTACCTTCCCTGTAAGGTGACACTTTCTGCTTTCTGCTCTCTCACCTGGCCCCAGGAATTTCCCTTAGAACTGTAGAACAGCTATACCACTCCCAGGGGCATCAGGGAGGACAGTTGTTTTTATCCAGGTCTTAAAAGAAGAGTTTTCTTTAGAGTGTGAACTGTAAATTATACAGAGAAAACTCTAGGTAGGGCAAAAGGCTTCAGCAGCATGCAGTCACTTTCCGAGGCACTATCCAAGGCCAGTGATGTGGAGGTACCCTACAGTACTACTCAGGCTGATGGGAAAGGTGTGAGGTCTCAGTGTAACCTCCCACAAACTAGGAGGAGTGAGAAGTCATGAAAATACAGCATCATTTCTGGAACAAAACCACAATACAGTCCTGTTAATTAAAGTATAAACAAGATAACCAAAATGCCAAGTGTGTGCCAGGTGTGGGCCAAGCATGAACCACAGAAGTTATTTGGGAAGTGCTGGAGTCGAAATAGCTGAGGGAGACACCTTGGGGGAAAAGATCAACAGAATAACTCAGACTGTATTGAGTTATGTACTACCTGACCCTTTGGCAAGCTCTGCTTTACACAGACCCCAGGCATGAATAGGCATCTGAGATGTCATGTAGATGCAGTGAAAATACACTGGGGAAAGTCCTCAGGAACAGTTAGATGAGAATCTGGTCAGCCATGAAATGTGTGGAAAGCAGCAGAGCTTCTGTACTTATTACAGAAGCTGGAAGTATCTTCTCTTGGTACTGTGGATTGCCTTTTGTGTTCAGCTTTCTGATCAATTTGAGGTTTCAAGGAGCTTTTCCTGGAAATGCATTCTGAGATTTGAAAATAATAAGTACTTATTGTGCCTTAGGAATGGATGACAGAATTAGACACAGGAGTTCGGGTCTTTTTCCCTTGCAGGTGGTTGCCTACCTTTTCATAGTATTTATAGGAATGTTGATATTTTGTCGGACTCTTGTTCCTCCTTTGTTCCACAAGTTTCTTGGCAGTCAAAACATTACTTTGCACAAGATGGCAGCAAAAATCAAAAAATATATGTGTCCATTTCTTTTGGGAGCTGGTTTCTTTCTCAAAGAAGATTAAAAACTAGAACAAATCACAGAGAGTAGCTATAAAATGAAACAGAATATAACTATTTATTTATAATTTGTGGTCATTGTATGCAAACAAATCCTGCTATTATAATCACTTACTTTTAGATGCTAAGTAGTGGTCAAAGTTTTACTCTTTCTCACTATCCTCTGCCCTGGATACTCTGTACTGAAATAGAGAAAGCATTATTGTATCCAACTTTTGGCAAATTTGTGCTGTCACCATGGTGTCAGAACTTAATAAATGAGAAATAATCTTCATTTTGCCAAAAGAAAACTGTTCAGCAGCAATCAGGACATTCCTTTTGTGGTCAGTCCTCTCTGGCCTTGCCTGATCTTCTCCTGTGAGACTCAGCTGTATCTTTGATGAGTTTAAAATATCACGTCTTGCAAGGTTCTGCCTCTTGAGGACTCACAGGCAATCATTGCAATTATATTATTTTTTGTCCAGCCAGCCTTTGCTCTATGAATGAATCACTCATGAGAAGAATGCTGTTATATAATGTCAGCTTGAGAGTTTAAGAAGATTAAGATTCTGATTTTCATTGCATGGTATCCACAGTGAGCAAAGGAATGTGCTGGAAATAAAAGTGTTAGCATTAATGAATTATGGAAAAAGAAAAAGGTAGGATGCTTGTGTTTGACCTGCTGCAAAATACAGTTGGAGAGAAAACAGAAGTGTAAATTGGTCAGAGTTTTGAAAACCAAATCTATCTAGTGAATAGGTGATCAACACAACACAGCCTCTTTGGTGAAACAGAGACTGCTGAGGCAAAGGATTCAGTTCACTCTGTACCAGGTAGGAACAACCCACATATTCCTGTGAACCAGGACGTAGCTCTACAACAAAGTGCCGTTTTCTCACCAGGACATAGTAGCTGTGGGGGGACTCCAGCAGGAACTTCACTGTCAAATTCTGCCTCTTAAATGCATTGATGCAATGAACACCTTAGTGTGCTCTTTTCTCCATTAGTATTGATGATGAATTAGGGTGGGCCACAGACTGTGGCTTTCCTGAATAATCAAAGTTAGAGCCATCCTGTACTACTGCTGTAATATGACCAGGATAGATTTTTCTTTCTATCCAGCCAGTTTAGTTTAGCTCTATTTTCTCTTCTTCTTCTTCTTCCTAATAAAAACACTGGATAAATCTATGCCAGATATTACAGTTAATTGCGTTCAGTTCTTAACTAAGCATGGCAGACTACAGCATGCAGTCTAAATTAAATGTCCATTTATTAACACCTTACAAATTTTTACATGAAGAAATGTAGATAAATTCCAAATATTAGGTGTAAATTGAAACTACTGGGGTGTAATGGTATGTGGTAGAAAAAAATGCTTTTGCCTTCTCCTCTTGCAAGCAAAGAAGTAATATATAATTGCATGCTTTTGTAACAAGATATGTTTTGATAGTAAAGGGGTTTTTTGGCAACTGAATAAAGTGGCAAATAGACGGAAATGTCCAGGTTAGAATAAATGCCCAGACTTCTGTATCTCTGCACCTCACTGCAGGATCATGCACTTGTTACTAGACCCTTTCTGTTCCCCCAGATATTTTAATCCTTTTGACTACTGTCTGTGTTACTGACTGAAGGTGTTTATAGGCTGGGATAGATATACTACACAGTTTCTGAGAGATTCTTTATTGCATGCTGAGTAAATCGGATGTTTCAGGTTTGCTAAGTGTGCACAGATCAAAGGTGAACTTAGCACTGAACTTACTCCAATGTGTGATTTATCTGAGGAATACCTATGTTTTCAGAAGTCTCATAGCTTATGCTGTTGGATGTCTGAAAAACATGCAGGCATCACAAAACACCAGGAAAGTTATATCCTTGTGTTTTGTTTAACTTGGGATGGAGCATAGGATTTTAATGTCTTCTGAGGCATAGCTGATGATAATGCCTTGGTTTTTCAGCATCTGTCATCTGGTTCTGGTGCAAATAAATCTGTTATCCATTCCTGCCATTACAGCTTCACAGGAATTTTTCGTATCTATATTATACAAGAAATCACATACTTGAAAATGAACTGTTTATCTGCAATTCGTTCTCTGTCTTCTGCCAATGAGAGGATAATGGGACTACACATGCTTAATTTTCAGAGAAACATGGAATGGTTTGGGTTGGGGACCTTAAGGATCATCAAGTTTCAGTTTTGAATAAAATGATTAAAGTTTAGACAAGATTTTCCACTCCAATGTTTGGGGATTTTTGCATTTTTCGTTATGAAAACATCAGTATCAAGAACTGTAAGAGAAAATTTCACAGCATTTATACAGCAATCGAATTAAAACTCCTATTTTTACATACAGTTAAAAAAACTCTTCCTAGATAAAACTGCGCTTGCAGGACAACCGTCAGAACCAGGGAATCAGTAATATTGTCTAATTTAAATGCCTTCTTAATGCTTTTTTTTTCATAGTTAGAAGTGGCCAACATTGGCTCTAAGGTTGAAACAATGGGCTTTTCTTTAAGAATACATAGTGAGGTTTATTGTGGGTTTTTTTCAGTCTCCTGGGGTGGAGTGGGGAGGGTTTTGTTTTTTAGAGTTGAACTTAGCTCTCTAGGGTTTTATTAATTTGCTCACATAAAATGGTACTTTGGAAATCATTAATGTGTTTTCTTGTAAGATTCAAAAGCAAGTTTACTGGCAACTGCTGGCTTCCTTGCTTTGAAGTGCTATTATTGATACTTGAACTGTATATGATCAATACTGTGACATTTCTATGGGTCTGGTTCTGGATCATTAAAGCTGGGAAAAGCTTTGTTGTTAATTGCAGTGAGCATCAAAAGACCCGTGCTGGATCATGCTTATAGTATTAATCTCCACTGTAACAAGGCTACAGCATAAGATCAAAAAGTATTTGATTCATTTTTTGATAATTTATATAGTTCTCAACTTCTTAGCTTGTTTCCACCTCCCACAATGTTTAAAGCCTTCATAATTTCTGCTGATCTGAATTTGTAAAGTAATTATTAAAAGCTTTTGATATTTATAAGATATCAGAAACATTTCTACTAATTAATTATTGATTCCCCAAGTGATTCAATCCTACCGATTCATAATAAATATTTAAGATTTCTATGAAATAAAGAAGGTTGACTTGTTTTTGTTTGAGGGGGGTTTTTTGTTTCTGTTTGTTTGTTAATTTTACCTTCATGATTTTGTAATTTGAAGCAAGAAGACTTAATACTACTCAAGACATTTTGGTCTATGTGTATTTTAAAGTGTACTATATATATTTGTCTTAGTGTTGATAGCTTGTCCTTGAAGTTAGCAAAACCTATCAGTTGTTCTGTGTCCAAAAGAATCACAGAATCGCAGAATATGCCAGGTTGGAAGGGACCCACAAGGATCCTTGGGTCCACCTCCTGACCCTGCACAGGACCATCCCCAAGAATCACACCATGTTTCCGAGGGTATTGTCCAAACACTTCTTGAACTCTGTCAGGTTTGGTGCTGTGACCACTTCCCTGGGGAGCCTGTTCCAGTGCCCAACCACCCTCTGAGAGAAGAACCTTTTTCTAATATCCAACCTAAACCTCCCCTGACTCAGCTTCAGGCCATTCCCTGAGGGCCTGTCACTGGGCACCACAGAGAAGAATCAGTGCCTGCCCTTGCCCTTCCCCTCATGAGGAAGTTGCAGACTGCACTGAGATCTCCCCTCAGTCTTCTCTTCTCCAGGCTGAACAGACCAAGTGTCCCCAGCTGCTCCTCACACGGCTTCCCCTCAAGGCCCCATTAAGCCAGTCTGCACATGTCAGTAACTTGACACACTCAAAATCCTAAACTATAGGGTGCATAGTCTTGGGATGGATTAGGAAGGCTGATGAGTAACTTTACACCATATGCTGGGAGACTTGGAACTTAAGAACTTCAGAAAGTAAATTAAAAATATTCCGAGTTTAGTTGGAGCCCAAATCTAGAGCTGGTGGGAAACAATAAATACATCTAATCTCTGTTTACTCCATGGAGCTTTGGTGCTGAAGTCTAAATTCAGACCATTCTTCAGCAAAAGACATGATTCTGTTTAAATTTCAGAAAGTAGAATCTTATCTAAAGAGTAATGCACTAACATTTTTCAGCACTCTCTGATAGGACCGATAAGAGCTAATCAATCAATATTCAAAGCCTGACTGCTGTAGGAGGATAATGTAGTGACAGTTTGCTATTGCCTTCTTCTCAGATTATTTCCCAACAGCTGAAAAAAAAAGGATGTGGAAAATATGGCTTTGTTATCTCATATTTTTTTGAGTAATACAGAGTTAACTCAGCTTGTGAGAAAATAAGTTCTAGCCAGGTCACTAGCACACTGCTGACAGCTCTCTTTCCACTGACTTTGAGTCACTTTGAGATCTTTTACCAGTCACAGAGGGGATCTGCTGCAATTTCCTATTGGTGGTTGAACAAGACAGAGAGCTAGATATCTAAGATTAATTGGCTGGGAGGCTGAGTACTGATATACTCGCCACATCCAGTGAAAGGAGTCTGCCAACCCAACACTTTCCTCTCAAGTGGGGGAGGTAAAGGCCCTTTTGTATAGGCTAATTCTTCACACTGTTGAGTTGCTGTCTTATTCTGTGCATTTATTTTTTTCTCCCCTTGAAGATTTTACCCTTTTTTCTCAGTATTTTTCTCATAAATCGCTGAGTTCCTTGCTGTCCCATCTCTGCACTTCTGAAAATGCCTTCATAAGAATTTTTTTCTCGCTCAGTTCTAAGTCACTTTTTAATTCAAAGGTTTGAGACTTTGAATTTGTATGTGGCTCATTTGCACTTTCAAAGCTTCTTGACAAAATCAAATACGTCAACCAGGAAGGGTTTTTTGGCCAAAATATGAAATATTTTGCCTCCTTCAATCCTACCATATAAGGCCACCTAAACATTGTCTAGGCTGTTACTGGTGTAAGCTGAATCTTCTGGCATGTTGTTTCAGCTTTTGGCAAATAGTATACAGACATATTTTTAACTTGGATAAAAAATCCTCTTTATTTCAGACAGTTAAGGCATTTTTCAGTGTAATTTTCTTCCATACCACCATGAAGCACAATCCTGTATTGTCATGGCATCTAATCACAAAGCTGTTCTTCGTCCTCTGCTACATGGCCCTTGACAGGCTGGGCAAGATGCTGCTTTTAGCATTGTGGCATTCGAATGTTGTTAGTGCTTCTCTTTAAAAATCAGAGCTATCCTTTCCTTGAGAGAGAACTTAAATTTATGAAACTAAGCTCAAAAAGGATGTCTAAATCACACCTCCTCGGTATGACAGGATATAAAATGTTACATTTAGCTTACATCAAACTCAAATGCTTGCTAAGTCTTAACGTTCTACATGGCTTGTGGTAGGATCTTATCCATAATCCAGCTCACTAGGTAACTTTTGTTTGAGGTCTTTCACTATACACAATGAAAACAGGAGAAACACAGCTGAAGAGCTTTATATCCTTTCATGTGAGTATTTTTCCTGCTGAATCCTTGAGCCACTCAGTATGTCAAAAAGGACACTTCTTTTTAAATTTTATTATCTGAAATAACTTTAGCTCACTAACTTTCTTTCATCTGAACAGCAGTATTCTTGTCAGATCTAGGCCTTGGCCCAGTAGCTGTGCTCTATCAGCTGAAGCCCTGTGCAGAGAGTCACAGTATCAGGGTCCACCTGGGAGGAACTGACTGTGTGAGACAAGATAGAGAAGTGAGCAGTGTCTGATGTTGCAGAGACACAAGGATATCCCATGTAGACTCAATATTCTTTTTGTTATTGCTACCTCTTTTAGATGAAGATGTTTTGGTGAGTCGTGAGAAAATGACTTCTAAGATTGTTGAAACCCTTCCAAGTAAATAGACTTGTATACTGAGCACATAACCTGCATCTGAGTTTTTGGACACAGGTCTCCAGTATTTCTCTGTCTTGTAGCAAACATTGTAGCCCTGTGATAATTTATTCAGTGATTCATGTTCTTTTTTAACAATAGCTTTCTAGTTATTTACTGCTGTCTTGTGAAGTTACAGTGTGATTAACATTTGTTTCTGTAGTGGTGTTGAATACATTTGCTGTATAATTATTTGTATATACTCTCTTTTGATCCATACTTTCCATAAAGATATATCCATAATTAAAGTCACGGGTCTTTATTTATTTCCAGAGATAAAGAAATATTAATTCCCATAGCTCATATGGACCTGCAGGGGAATAGCAATTTTTAGATCTAAATAAGCTATTCAGCATTCCCCTTTGGTATTATTAATTTTGTTTTTTCAGAGCAACTGCTTGAATATGTACCAAATGAACATATTTAGCACTAAAATTAACTACATTCGGATAACTCATCTGTTTAAAAAAACCCTGAGAAACACATGCACATAGATCTTTGCAACTCTGAATGTAAGCAAAAACAAGGGAAATACAATCACAGAGTATAATATTGTAATAAAACATCAGAACACGTAAAAACCTCAGTCACCAAGTTATTGGCTTCATATGGACTCATAATTAATTCATAGTCTGCCTCAAATGTGGCTGGGAGAAAGGACATAAACCAAGAATGTGGGGTTTTGTTGTTTTCCCCTCTGTGACTTCTTTTCTGCCAGATTCCAAATGAAATGAAACCAAGGCTGGCATTACACACAATTTAATTCAGATGAAACTTCAGACACTAAAGTCATTAAGCATACATTGCCTAAATAAAAAATGAGATGTTTGCAAGCCGCCTTGACGTGGTCTGCAAAGTCTAGTACATAAGAAAGCAGCCCAGTGAATTGTCAAATGCTACTGAAGTGAATAAAAAGAAAGCAAACCTCCTCAGCCCCTTTATTCCTCCTTTATTCTTTTACAATTACTGTGCAGATACAGCACGCCAGATAAAACAGACAGTTATAAACCAGGATGCCAAAGCAGAACGATTTCCTATATCACAAATTCACTGCAATACAATTTGAAAACAAAAAAGAAGCAATAATTTACTATTTTAGAAGTGTTTACACCACCTCAATTTTTCATCCAGCAAATGAAGAACTATGACTCTTGTCTCTTCCCTGCACATGCTAGTAGTAATCGCAACTTCTTAGAGGCTAAGTCTCTTCATTATGTCCAAGATGTCCAAACTATGATACTGAGAAGGTAACACTGACAGTTTTGGATGTCTTCCTGTTTAGGCATGAATAGTACTTTCTAATTGGCATCGGACACCATGCTCAAAGCATATAAAGGGCAACTTACAGAGCAAGACAACTGTCATTTCACTTCAATTTGCTATACTTCAGCCTGAATATCTTCTGAAAATGATTAGACATATATGAATCAAAGCTCTGGAGAACTACTGATACAACTGTGAGTACTGCTACTATGACTCTGCTCATCATGTTGGAGTGAATTTTGACTGTTCTTACTCAGCTGTAATTTTATGCTCAGATCCTGCAGTGTGGATGTGGGGCTAGTGATTGAAATAAACATCTAGTTATTATGTTGTAGACTGAACTCCCCCAAAACTCACTGCAGCTGTGCAAATTCCTAAAAATTAGTTTAACTGATACTGTAATGAGATCCATTGCTGTGGCTGAGGGTAGTTGCAATAACATCCTCTATTCTGCCTGACTTTCCTCATCTGTAAGTAACCAACAAAGAATGCTAAAAACCACAAATGGCTAGTGAACAGACCTTCTCTTAGAAAGTTTTCACTGGCAGAAATGACTCAGTCATGATATCCCTTCTGTCTCGAAGATGATGATGTGCACCAGAAATCACTCAGTGTGAATGAAATAAAATATAATATGAAAATAAAAAAAGAATAAAATGTCTTTAAGTAGAGGACAAATCCAACTGTTTGTGTAAATCTTTAGGGTGCTGTTATTATTGTTACGTAGAAGATGCTCGAATGCTGAGAAGATAAGCTACAGAATGATATCTTGAATAGCATGGAATACAAGAGATGCTGTACTATAAAATCTGGTTTTATTTTCCACTACATGTATTTTTGTATTGGCCACTTAAAAACTAGACAAAAGCAGGCTTCTCAATACAGAAATCGTAAAAAGTCTTTAAATAGAACTTAATTAGGAAATCTTTAAGAAGAATTCATGTTCTTGCTGTTAAACCTTTATAATTTTGATCTTCTATATTCAAAGAGGAATCTTTTGTCTGTATTTTCTGTTTCACACGAGAAAGTCTGTGTATGATGCATCAAAAATAAGGAATTTGCATGTCAGACCAAGAATTAGAAAAAAATAGAAATGTAGAGTCATAGAATACTCTGAGTAAGAAGGGACCCATCAGGACCATTGAGTCCAGCTCCTGGCCCTGCACAGGACACCCCAAGAATCACACTATGTGCCTGAGAGCATTGTTCAAACACTTCTGGAAATCCAACCTTCCTGTAATCCAGTCTTAATTGATTTGACTTTAACTGAACTAAAATCTACTGATTCTTAGTCTCAACTTGAGGTTTTTTCCAAATGTTGGTGTGTTCTTTTGTTCACTTATATGTGGTATATCTTTCATTTGTACCACCTCAGTATAAACCATAAATCTGAAGTTGAAAACAGCAATGGCTAAAGAGGTAGTATAATAGAGAATTTTTGTATAAGACTTAAGTTTAATGATAATGAGGAATCCTGAATTAAAGCCTAACCATGAAAAAAATTGATAATCTTATGACAAAACTTTGGTTATCAATTCTTTCTTTAATGATAAATTAGATGTATGAAGACTGTACTAAGATACAGTGTCCCTACTTCCCTGCAAAAGTTATGAACGTGACTGTATCTTCTCTCTTTCTCTCTCCTTTTTTTTTTTTCTGAGTGAAGCAATCTTGTCAAAAAGTGGCAAGTGAAAGAATCTTGTTTAAGTGGACAAATGGGATAGTAGTACTTTTTTTTCCCTGGAAATAGCACACTGGTTGTCTGGTTACTCAAAAACATCATGTGAGTTACATAATATCAACTTTTTAAAGAAAGATATAATATATAGGAACCATAAGGTATATATGATAGATATATCTGACTTCCATAAATCCATATCTTAACTTCAAAAATGAGGACAAAAGTCTTTGTGTTTGGTTTTGTGTTTGTTTTATAAATAACTAAGGAGGCTGCAGCTTTAGGTCTGAGACAGAATGATAAGGCTGCTGAATTTACTCACAAGGCATTGTTTAATCCTACAGGTATTGCTAATGGTATTCTTAGATCATTGTCAGTGTTCGAGAAATTATCCTTTATTTGTCTGCTACTTCTCTGATTTACATTAGTTCTTCTGGGAACGTTTCAGGGGGGAGAAAAAAAGTGATGCATAGACTTATCCAGCTTCAGAATTGGAAAGATTAACACTGGAGAGAGGCAGAAAATTTAAAAATGTAAGAAGAGAAAGTTTACATTCACACACCGAAATATATATTGTGTGTAGACACGGAAAATCTTGGATATTGAAAAGGTTTATCAAAGTCAATGAGAATAGCCAAATATTGTAACCCTAAGCATGTACATAAATCTTTGCAGGATCCAGGGCTTTGTTAATAAGTTTTGTTTCATGATGAAATGATATATTTGAACAAAATAAACCACAAGACTTTGATAATCAATCAGTTTCAAAATTAGTTGAAAACAAAAGAAAGTAATCTTTTTTTACTGTTTTAAAAAAACTTAAACCTGGTTGGTTTATTTTTCCTTGAAAATGTAATGTTTACTGGAAAAAATTCCTTATTTTTCCTCACTTCCTGCTTCCCTCCTTACCTAAATTAGTGAGAAATATATTTGTAAGATGACACCTTTTTTTTCCTAGGGCACCTTTAAATTAAGGTTATGTGTTTCTCTTTTAACATCTATGAAGAATATAATTTCAATTAGACTTTAAAGGTTTCAAACAATGGCATAAATTCTAATACTACATGCACATATGCAAGTTTAACTATCATTTTTAGTAGTTCTCAGTACTACAGTTAGGAAAACAGGCAGGGATGGAGTTAAATGTCAGCAAATTAAGGACCTAGGGATCAATATTTTACCTTTACTCTCTTGTAGCAGATTATTTCCCTTTCAGTGGGGCAAGAAAATTCAATGGAAAGTTTAGTCAACAGAAGACGTCACATTAATTTTATAAAACGTGCCCTAGGAACATGTCAGATGATTTCAAATTTAGGCAACTCTTGTCCTTTTTTCTTCATTTGCAACCTGGTAACTATCCATCTGGGTGTTTGACAGAAACAGGTTATAAGCAAGAAATTGGAAGCATGTTCTTCCTCTGTCTGACACATACATATCTTTTTAATGGCTTACTGCCGACTTTTCTCCTCTGGATACGAATATGTACTGTGGCCAATCTGATATTTCTAATCCTCTTCTAGTAAAACATGTCTGGGTCAGTTTCGTAATCTTCCGTTGGTCTGCATTTACAAAAACTTCCTTGAGACAGCATCTTTTGTTAGGAGTTTTCATTTTCTGCTCCCAGGTTGCACTGTTGAGAGTAGTCTTCTGTGATTCTACCTATTCTCCCACAGCGTGCTTAAATCAAAGGGATCTGTGACAGTTTAGGCCAAATTCAGGGAAACGTCCAAAAGGAACGTCTCCTCAAAGGAAGGCAGGTTACAAACCACCCCTCCCCCCAGTTGGGTTCGGGAAAAAACAAATTTTCCTCAGAGGAAAGTGAAGGAGAAAATAAAACTATTTATTTAACAAACACACAGGAAAACAATACTAATAATGCTAAATAATAAAATCTCTCGCTCTGGAGAGAAAACCTGAAAGATTTTAGAGTCCTTCTGTGGGTGTGGTCTCTCTCCTCCTCCTCGGAGCTGGGTTGGCGTGGGGGGCCCCCCGCTCCAGGCTGGTGGAAGGTCCCTTGGTGGGGTTCTGATGTTCTGGTGTTCTGAACAAGTCCAGAAGAGAAGAAGGAAAAAAAAACGAAGTCCCAAGAGGAAAAAAAACTCAACTCTCCGTCCCTCTCTGAAGAAACAGAGCTGAAAAAACTGACCGAAAAGCCAGAAGAAGTTCTTCCCCTGCCTGCTGCAGAAGAAGCTAATCTCTGTGTCCTTGAAGCACAAACTGTTTTGAAAAGTTCACTCAGTTTTTTTCTCTGTCTCTTGCATCCAGTTTTAAAGGCATAGAAAGGCTCAGGAATCATGTCTGGGCATAGAGCGGTGGTAGGGGATACAACAGCACAGTCACCCCAAGACAGGATCTTAGTTCACATTCACTACTTCTTCCCTGAAATATCCTCTATCTTTGCACGTTCACTTTCTGCATCTTAGATCCTGGCCTTTTCCATGCATGCAGAGTGCCAGAAGGAAAAGGTGCTACAAGAAGACAATGTGTCACACAGACATACAGACTTGTAGGTTGATGGACATCAGCTATTTGCTGATTTGAAAAGTTCTGTATTGGTGGGAGAAGGGAAGGCAGAAACTGATGGCTGGCACCTGGTTGACATAAATCCTGAAGAAAATTTCAACATTTATTTTAAGATCACATAGACAAACCTTGCTGAGTGAACCATGTTAGTCTGAAAGACATTTCAAAATAGGGCAGGCTGATTGTGGGCGATGCTTAACTCAGCCCAGGAAGGAAGGTATAGAAACTGAAATGTCAGCTCATCTTCAGGCTGCAGATTGCTTGCATCTCTGTTAATTATGTTAACTGTTGAATGATAATTAATTTAAATGGCAAAGCTGTGATCAATTTTTGGCAGATGTTTAGCTAAGATGAGTGATAGCTGGAACTGGGCTCCCCTGTCTCTGAGTTAATGGACCCTCTAAGAGGAAATGTTAAGGTTGTTCAGACAATGATAAAAAGCAGTAGCTGAGTGATGATGAAGCCATAGCTAGCCAGGCAGTCTGCACAGTAGCTTTGCTCAGCAGGGACAGAAGGAAGAAATCCTGGAAGTACAGGAGAACTCAGGGAGTGTATACCTCCTGGGAGCACAGGATAATTCTTTGGTAATAGTGCTACACTTTGGAAGAGCAGTTGGCAAGTTTGCTAGAGGCTAATATCTGAAGGCTTGCTGTGTGCCTGCCTCTCAAGGCTATGCAAAAAAGGTGTGAACAGGCTTAGAAAGACCTTTATAAAGGGATGAAGCCTTACCATGCCCAGGTGAGAACAAAGATCAACAAAATGGGCAGTTTACACTGGAAGCATGTATTGATGAAGGTCCAGAACAACTCAGATCAACCTATTCTTGTTGTCTTGATATGATCAGATATGTCATATGTATTAGTAGCTAACCTAGTCAGTGTAGAGCTGGGTAAGAGCATAACAATCCTAAGTAGAGCTTCTAAAGAGAAATTAAATTAATAAGAAGTTCCAAAACCTAATAAATTTTCAGCTCAGTAAGCAGTTAAAAGTCCCCCAGCAGAATGAAGGCTGCTAGACTTACTGCACAAAGTGCAGTAGATACTTTGCTGGACAGCCAAATGCTGTGTCAGTGGCAAGGGCTTCAATTAAGATGTTACAAAACAGAGACTGGACAAAATGTGGCAGCTGATGTTCACTTTTAATTACTTTAAGGTAAGTAATATAAAGAATGCAGACAGGCTGACACAGTATCAAAATTTGAATTGAGGTTTACAATTAAGGAAAAATATCTTAGAGTCATTTTTGGCAGTTATCTGAAATCATTGTCTTAAAATGCAGCAGTAACCAAAATGGTCAGCAAGATATGGAGCATCATGGAAGACATGAAGATCAAGACAGAATTGAAGTTCTGTAAGGGGTCAAGAACATCTAGAAAAAGGCAATGAGGAAAGACAGGGACCTCTCAGTTTAGAAAAGGCTTAGGAGGAAGTTGAATTTGGAGCTGTTATTCTCTAAGGCCCACAATACCAGAATTAAAAGGCATTTAAACTAGAAAAGCTTGATTTGAACAGGTACAAGAAGCCAATTCTTTATACTTGAGGCAGTGAGCTTCTGAAAGATGCTACCATAGAAGGCTGTAGAGGCAGAGGGTATCATCAGTTTAAAAAAACATTAAGCAGACTTATAGAAAAGAATTATTCAAATGGAAAATAAGAGATTAGATAAGGGTGCACCCTCTAGTATTATAAATATAGTAGTTGCAGGTTCTGGGAAAGTACAGGGGAAGCAGACATAAGAAAGTTGTCAGGTTTGTCTCCTCCCCTGAAATCTCCTGTTGCCGTTGTCTGTGACAGAATACTGTGCTAGGTGCACAAATTCCCTGAACCTGGAGAGTACTTCCTATATTCTGATATGGGTGAACTTAGCTGGACTTTCTGGAATGACGATAAATACAGATGACTATTCATGAGAGAAAAGTGAATGCCCATCACCTGTTTGAAGGCATTTTAGGACATGACCTGATCCATGTGTGAATGAATGCTCCAGAATTACTCCCCAGTGCTGAAAATAAGTCTTACCAGAATGCCTCCTTGATCTGTGGTCTTCAAAAATCATGGTTTCCTAGTTTTGGATGATGAAAGTCAACTTTATCTTGTATGCTCTCTGTATTGAAACGATCAGACTGTAGCATGAGGGCAATACAGAGGGTATCTAAAAGATACACCACTTAAACAGAGAAAAGATATCCAGATGTGGACAAATAAAGATGAAAAGATGACAATGACAAAACACTTTTTAGCAATACTGGATAGAGACCCTGTGGATACATTTGAAATTTCTGTGGTATGTCAGTAAATTTTCTAAGTTTGTTCATCTGTTTTATAATTTTCATTTCCTGTGATTTTCCACACTTGCACATCATAATAGGTAAAAATAATGCTTCCCTTTTCTGTTGCCATTGTGAAAGGATATCCCTCTGATTCAAATAATCTGGGAAAGAGTTAATTCTAATACTTTAACTGTACAGCAAGTATTTTCAGGTCACTTTGAGAGTAATGCTATCTTTTCAGCACTACAATAGTGATACAATAAAAACAGTTTAATTACCACAGATGAGGCAATGCAGTGTCTTTATATATATAAACTATAGCAAAATCTTCACACAAATATTTGTATTTTGTACATTTATGGCCATCCCTCTCTGGCTGAGCATATCTTAGTTATTTCATCCATGCATGGAAATTACTGCCTTACAGCTGTATAAACACTGAAAATCAGGTTGACTAATTGACTAATCTCTTCCTGTGTTTGTTTATGTTAATAGCTTTACTCACTTATGCTCTCCTAATGTGGGCTGGAAAAGACTGACTTTGTGATTTTTAAGTCTTGAGTGTAGTTAGTTTTTCTAGAAAAGTCCTAGATAAAGTTGCAAGAGAGTACACCAGAGATTAAGAGGGCAGTTCACTCTGTGCTATTTTAATCCTGCTTTATAATGCTTCATTGTAATGGTGAGAGATAGTTTTGATAGAATAATTTGAACAAAAGAATCCATTTCCGAACATAAAAAAATGTTGCTAACTTAAGTGAGACATGTCAAAATGTGCAGTTCTGTGGAGAGAGAAACTTACAATACAGCAATAGAGTTGCACAACATTTCTGTATCCTGACAAAAAGATGAACAAGTGATTCCTATCTGCTATCTATAATGAGTTCAGTGAACTTTCTCTGTAGCTGATAATGAGATCCAGCTGATAAGAGTTGTTAGTCAAAATGATGTTGGTGACTGAGCTACGTGAGGTTGTTGAGGATAGTAGGATCAGTGTTTCTTCCTCCTTGTGAGGAGCAGGTTGAATGGTCAGAGCTCTCTGGCTGCTGGGAGGTGGTTGCTGACTCCTGGGGAAGGATCTGACTTCTGGAGGTGGACCCCATGAGGCACCAGTACAAGATCAAAAGATAGACATGTATTTGGATTTAGACTGTAAATTTACCTTGTCTTTTCTGTTCCTAAGCATGATAAAACTGCGTTGTAGTCCCATGGAGAAATCTGCTTGCTTTCTTTGTTTCTCCAAATCTCTAGAGAGGAGCTGCACTGCCTATTACCAGCCTTGAAGACTCTGTTCAGGGTCTGCACAGCCCAGTGGGGATGGCATGGAGATATTTCTTGCTGCTGGATATATCTAGGTAAAAAAAAACAAGCTAAAAACCCCCAAACCAACCCAACCTAAAAAACCTAGTTAAAGGTGGCATTTGTGAATTAGTGCTGTAATGATAAAGCTAGAGCATGAGGCTTCTGCATGGTAAAATATTAATAATCAGAATGTCAGTGTCTTTGGCATCCGGAATGTGCCACCAAATAAAGTGCAGGACAAAACTTAGTGACAAGGATTCTGTGAGGAGCAAGTAAAACATCCTTGTATGGTGCATCTCTGGGAACACTGGGATTTTGCTCTGTAGAATGAAGGCTTAGCCAGACTGCTTGACTGTTTTTCTTCATACGGGCCTTGGACAGAAACGAGGAAGGGAAAAACAATTTGACAGATGAATCTGCTCAACTGATCAGGGAGAAAGCCTTAAGGAAGACAACTGAGGAAGCTTATTGGAAAGCTGCATGTAGAATTCGAATAGATGAAACAAACCATAAAACCTCCTGAGAGGCATTCACTGTTCATATAAAATTTTTGAAAGGAAGAAATATTTCTAAACGTCTCTCTTTTTTAATTTTAGGAAACTTATGCAAATTAAAAACTACTTCTGAACTTTGTACCTATTGCATACATTATGTTGCATGTCTTGGGATGAAGAGAAAACTGTTTTTTCAGATGATCTCCTTGCGGTATCTGAGCACAGCTTTGACATAATTGGCAATCTGCCCCTGCATGGTCCCTTCCTGATGGAGGCAAGGAAAAAGAGATGTTGGCATGACTGAACAACAGTCATGCTGCTGTGGAAGACTGCTCAGATGAGGTAGATGAAGGCAATTGGCTCATATAGCTCAGGGAAGAAAGCAAGGAGTGACCACAGCTATTTCAAAGAAAGCTGATTTTAGGTCAGCACGAGGAGGACTGGAGGGTGGACTTTGGTTTAGATCAGCTGGCTGTACCTCTTGAGTGGATCAACTGGTTGTGTAATTGATTATTTTATTTTATTTTCTTCCCAAGTTAAGGAAGAATGTGAGTGTTTTCCTGAGCTAGCCTGATTAGCATGGAGGAAGGGTATAAGTTGCTCAATAGAGTATAAAAACTGACAGGCAACAGAATGAGCTTAGATAAAAACAGGCTTGAGCTGGATTCAATATAAATATTCCCCCTGTGTTTGGGGATACCCAGTGCCATCATAACAAACATATAAGGACCAGTAATAGAAATCATATTTGCATTGTGATGCTGCTGTATGTTGAATTGCTATGTTCTGCTTGTATTGTGATTTTACTGCTCTGTCATATCCCTCTGCTAAATCAAAATCCAGTGTAGCATGAAATATCTTCAAATAAGTAAGTTTAGCATTAAACATTAAACCCTTCTCATGTGAAATGTCTAAAAGAAGCTGCTCAGAGAGTAATGAATTCTGACAGGGCATACAGGATAAAAAGGGATTTTATTTTCAAAGTCTATTTTTCAGCTCCTCTAGACACGTACTAGACAGGAGAGGGAAGGGAGGGGAAGCCAGTGAAATTGCCAGTGTGTTATGTCCAGCTGTTATTTCTTGATGTCACTTTGTGTTGAAGTTAATCTTACACAAAGAGTGTTTTTTATTCTAGTAAGAGAATAGTTCTCTGAAAATAAAACAGGTTTCTGATAATTGCTGATCAGCTACTTTATATCTAAACATGTTTAGTTTGCCACTAGGTGCCCCCACAACCATAGGAATGTTAATTGTGAAAAACTGATACAGTGAAATGTTTTGAAGAAAGTGGAGGCAGTTAGAAATCTTTCTGACAAATATTATTTATGCTTTACTCTATATCAAAGATCTAATAATATTACGAAATGGTTGGGTTTTACATGTTATATAGCTTTAAAGTGCTTTTTAAATGCAGTTAAACTAAGTGTTCCTTCCCTACCCCCCATTCTGCATCTTGAAGTAATCCATTATCACCATATTTCTATTTTTTTTTTTCCCAATGAAAAAGGAGTAGTGTGTGTAAATGGTTTGCAATTAATTTTGTATGTCAGCCATAGCTCTGCATGGGATCAATTACCAAAAAGAATTATTCTTCTAAAATGGAAATTTCTATCTGAATATTTATTCAAGGTCGTATGTGTGATTTTTTGGCTGCGACAGGATAGCTGAAAACCAGGAATATGAAAGTTTTGGCTTCTATGCAGCTTCTAGCTGTACTTGTGACAGCTTAGAAGGGCTCAAGTCACTACTGACCGCGTGTTTAGATCTCTAAATAAAATTGCATGTTGACTCACTAGAAATGCTTGTTACATTTTATATTTTGCTGAGTGGTGAACTATGTTATAGTGTAGCAGAAAAAGGATTTAGAGAGGGAAAAATTATTTGGATTTGTCCCTGTGTTTACACTTTGTCATGCCTCTTATTAGCTGTATATATATATAAAAATGTACATATAATCAATATTTTGCCATCGTATTTTCTTAATACAGGAGGGAATAATAAAATTTCACAGGACCATGAGATAAGAGATTTCAAGAGAAGGATAGAAACATTTGATTTTGGGCAAGCATCACTTGGAGACTTCAGCTGTGAAGGCTAGAAATCATAGTAACTGCAAAATAAACATTACTATTTCCAGAGACAGAGAATAGACTCTTATTCCATGTAGCCCATCAATCAAGAGCACTGCTTAAGAAAACAGCTCCTTAACTATTCTTTGTGTTTGAAAATGTGAACGGTTGAGATGGTTGCTGCACTTTGATTTGTATACCTTAGACTTTCACTTCATGGTGGTTTAAAAAAAAAAAACAACAACTCTCACTTTGTGCTCTATACAAGCATTGTATGTCAGCTAGGGAGTTAATTTGACAGCAGAACACCTGGAATAATACCTCTGTAATACTTGTGTTATTAGTATATTTCTTTCCAGAATGAAGTGGTTTTGACACTCTCAAAATTGTACTTTGATCTTTCATTCTCCTTGTCTCCAGTCCCACTGAGCAGCTCCATCCTTCTTCCATCATCTTGAGATCCAGCTGTAACCATCCGTGTTGGGCCCCTCTGAGATGGGGAATTGTACCAGGTGATGGGCTGTGGTGGTGGCAGGAGGAAGGGCTGTGGCTGGCACCAGTGCCAGGGAGAGAGGTGAACTGCAGAAGATGGTATTGGGGTAATGTGTGGGGCTTGCAGGTTCAGTAATACAGCTTTTTCAGTGGCTGAACTGTTCCTGGCTTCTTGCTGGCTTCAAGGAATGGAAGATGCTCATGGGTGAGAAATCCAGCCTGGCTGGCTGTATGGAAAAGGCAGAGTCAGCCTGGGCATGGCATTATGCCACTGCCTTTGATCCATTTAGGGATGAGTTTGTTCTGGGTGTGTGTCTATAAGGAGCAGGGGAAGTAGCAAGTGGAGCTTCCAGAGCTGGACCCCCTCACTAATGTAGGCAGATTTGTGTTGAAATGTCTCTGCTCAGTTTGGTGTTCAGCTCCTTTACTATTTCTACTTTGGAATTTTTAGTTTTTAAGCAGAAAATTAAAATTATTAACCTAGTTTTAAGGACAGAAATTGTGAATGCCCTACCCCTGGAAGTGTTTAAGGCCAAGTAGATGGAGCTATGAGCCTCATGGTCTAGTGAAATGTGTCCCTGCTCATGGCAAGGGGTTTGGAACTACATGATCTTTAAGGTTTCTTCCAGCTCAGGCCATTCTATAACTCTATGACATTGGATACTCTTTTCCTCCTTCAAGAAACATTTTTGTAGAATTTCTCCTGACCATTCAATATTGCTTCTCCTTTACAAGCTCTGGAAAATTGGAAGGAACTTTTGAAAATCAGGATTTAAAATAATAGTTATTTGATTGAAAAGGTGTTGTCCAGAATATGAATTTAAAGTTCATAGAAGTTAAAATCAATATAATTTTCCCAAACCTACTTGTGCATTCTTTAAAGATGTTATATTCATTTCTTGGGTGGGGGAGGGGGAAAGTAGTTTCTTTTGTGTTAGGACTGTGACAGAAAGATTAGAGATTACCATTCAGAAAATTATTCCTTTTCCAGATATTTCAGAGATACAGATTATGTTATTACATGCATTTCATGAATACTGTCCTTCAATTCATAATGTAAAAAAGAAGTGAAAATACCAGGGGAAAGGCAAAGTCTGCCTTATCATGTATATATTTAACCTTCATATTAGTGGTGTAAAAAGGTAGAAGGTAGATATTGTTACCTTTCTATGTATATTGAATGATACGGAAATTCCACAAGTGAAATGTTTAGCATCTGGGTAGTTAGTTCACAACATAACAATGAACACTGCAAATAATTACCTGTGTTTCAAAAATGTATGTAAATTAACTGATATTAGCAGATCTGAGAGGAAAAAAAGACAGTTGGGTAGCTGAAACAGACAGATGATCATCTGCTGTGTCATTACAGTTTGAATTTTATGTCTCATATTTCTTCTAATACAACTCTACTTGTGGTTTTATTTTGTGACTTATTTTCTTCCTGTGAGGTTTGTGGAAGGTTTTGTGATGAGAAGATTGATAGGACAGGACACCTCTGTGAAATTTTTCATTCATATCCTAAAATCACATCTGTTATGCTTTTGTAAAGAATTAATGAACTAAGTTCAGTTTATCATGCTGCTTAGAAATGGACTGAGTGTGTTCAGAATTGGCTTGAAATATTTCATCCAGCTATAGTGCAACTGCAGTCAAATGTAATGAAATTGTACCTCAAGGCTGGAGATGGCTTGTTCACTTGCTGTGATATCTAAAATTGCCCCCTTTAGACTGATTAGTGAGAGGCGTTGCAGGCAAGAATACCTAACTCCAGAATCTTTGAAAATGTAGCTATCCCTTGTTCTTTATTTCCCACGTCCCACACCTAGCTCTGTATGAAGAAAGGCACTGAGCCTGCATCTGTACTTGTCTCTCTTTCCTACCATGTCATCGTTTGAACTGGGAATGGCTAAAAGCATGAAGCATAGTTTAAAAAATGTTTTTCCTGGAAATTTAATACAGCAATCCTATCTTTAAGGCTGTATTGCAATGACGATTTCTATATAAATAGCATAAACCTGTGCCCGGTAGAGAGGGAAGTAAAAATAAGGTAAACATGAAAATGAAGAAGAGATGATCTGCTCTTTAACTTAATATGGCTTTTCTAGTAAAACGTTCTGTATTTTCCCTGAAAGGTTTATTGGTCACTTTCACTGGGGTACTAAAATTAAACAAGAATATCTTGGTGTGTATGGACCTGCCATCTGACAATATCAATATGGGTGGATATTATATGTCATGATGTTTGGCACTGTGGAAATGTCAGTATATATTAAGAAGAATAAAATAATTGCTTTTTTAGCTGTAACAATATTTATTTATATAAATCCATTCAATTTCCCTAAATTATAGAGATAAAGGCAAAAGAGAAACATTTCAAGTCCTCATCCTGCAAGAACCCTTTCTGGACAAAAGGGTCCTCTCCTGAAGAGTTTCTATTGTATTTTGGATCTTAGTTCAATTACTTGTCTCCCTGAATATAACTAAAATTCTGAACATTTTAGAACTGAAAATCTTTTCTTTATTCCCTTTGCTTTCTTCACTTCAGTTTTTTAGTCTTTGTTCTTTGAGTCACTGCTGACTTGCATGTTAGGACTTCTAAAGAAAGCTGCAGTTTACCTTGGGAACACAGGTGAGTTATATTTTCCACCTAATGCTGCAGTGAAATAAATTACCTTTTACTAAGTATTTCTTGTTTTGATTTCCTTGAAACATCATGGGGAAGTAATGAATACAATTTCTTTTGTAACGGGTCTGACTAATACTCTTAATCAGCAGAGAAAATAGATGGAGTAAAACGGAGTCAGAGTCCATCAGATTGTGTTGTACTAAATATCACTAGAGAGAATATATGTTGAGAGCCTGGCTGCAGTCTCCTGTGAGCTGTTCCTCTTTGCCCAACATCCTGTAATTTAGACCTGAGGAGTTAAATCAATTTTTTGCTTGTAGAAGGTCTGCTGATTGCACAAAACAGCAACATCAGTACAAAGTGAATTTTCTCTGCATTCATCAGACTGTCACTGGACTGTGGTACTGCAGAATTTTGCATGTTTGAAATTAGAAAAGGAAGGGTAGAGAAGCAGGTGACTTTTTTTTCAGCTCTTTCAGCTGACTCAGAATCTGAAACTAAGAGAAGCCCAGAGGACCAGTGCCAGCCCTTCCAGGACTTCACAAACAAATACTTCTCCTGGCTCTGCCTTGTAGCTGGCTGACTCATAGTTCTCCTTACACAGAGCACCTGCAGACCTGAGTGGCTGCTCTGAGACTATTCATCCAACAGGGAAATCTACAGAACAAACTCATAAGCAGTGCAGAAACTATGTGGTGATGAAATAAGCATTTAGTATCCTTCTCTGGTCATAATATTTTAATATTTGCCATGTGGGGGGGAGGGGGAAGAATAGATCATTGTTTTCTTTTTCAGTTCTTGATTATTTCCATTCTTATTTACATTTAGAGTTTGCACTGTATCTCTTACTACTTTTGTCTGATTTCTGGGTGTTTCTGCCAGCCTGATTTGAGATTCATGTACGGGCTGTTTTATTGGATCATGCATTAAGTAAAGATAAACGAATAACTATGGTGGAGCTGCAACTTAAAAATCTAGCTTTCATATCTAAACAGAAACATCTCATTCTTAGAAGTGACTAGTGTCTGTTATGTTTGTTATGGTTCATAAGAGATAGGAAAGAGAAAATCAAATACAGCTTTTTTTCCCTTCTTAGTGTATGAGAGGCAAATTGCTTCAGTAACCAGTATATCTTTTGGTATCCTCGTATTCATACATTATCCTGAAGGATTTAGGAAAATGAGTAGCTTGAATCATTCATTGAAGGGTAAACAGAAATATTGTAAATGGCATATTTATAGAAAACCACCTGAATTTTTTTACTCTCCTGTGAATTACTACTGTTTTGTCTAGGATTGGTTTTAATCAATAAGTAATTATATATATCATGAAAAATGCATTTTTAAGAAGTTGAAGCATCTCTTAATAATTAGCACATTCCTCTTCATGGTGCATTATGGTTTTCATATGTTCTTGAGTCTGTCTAATGATAATGAAAAGACTTATTCAAATACTGGATCTATTACTTTTTCTACATATAAAATTTATCTGTGCTAGTGCCTTTAAATGGCAGAGGAGAATAATGATTAGAGAAAACCTTCTGGTATATATTTGTCTGAACTTCCTCAAATGGCAGTCCTCATGTGCAAAGGCAAGATCAAAGATGAAACTAAGGTTTCAGGTCTTGAAGATCCACTAGCAGAGTGCATTTTCTAGTACGGCTTCAGACAGAAAGACTACAGTGTATGCCCTTCAAGGCCTTTCTGAATGGAAACTGATGTATTGTGAGTAATGATGATTGGGAGGTCTTCAAAAGCTCGCTCCGAGCAAAAGCTCTAAAGTTTGGGCACTTGTTTGTCATCTGAATAAAGCATCAGAGGAAATGAGCCATTCTTCAGTTCTTGGTGTCATCAAATTAAGTCTCAAACTTTTGGCTAAAATGTTCCTTTTAGAAAGGTGAAATACAAAAAAGGTTAATAGAGGGAAACATAAGGTGAAACTTGATTACTTAATGAACGTACAGGAGACCAGATCTTTGGAACATATCTGGTCTTTGGAGCAGAGTTGTAGTCTAGGAAAAGTAAAATAGGTATAGCAATTCTAGTGGCTGAGGAATTTGAAAACCAGGGAAGTGATACTGACATGAGAAAACCTGACTGCTGGTAATGCTGACCCAGTTCAGTGGAAGTCTTAGAATTTGAATTTAATAGAGTTGTAGTCTGGGCAGCTTGTTGGGACAGTGTTGTGATCTTTAGTTGCCCTTCACAGCCCTATGACCTCTGCGATTGCAGTTTAGTCCTCACCAAGCCCTTTCCCTAACCCAAAAGGCACACATGCGCTTCTACACTATGTAGGTTCTCAAGGAAAGGCTGGATGGTTGCAAACATGTCATGCTGTTGTTTGTCCACCCCAATATTATACTCTACTAGCAAATCCTTTTCCCAGAGCAGAGATTTAGGTTGGAAGTACTAAACAATCCCTGTGGCTTTCTGCTTAAGTAATGGCTAGGCTCTGACTGGAGCTTGTCAGGTTTTGTGGCTTCTAAACTCCAGTGGTGGACGTACTCATTTCTCTCTTTCTTTCCAATATGATTGTTGCAGTTTCTGCTGTTTTGCTTGATGAGAATATGCAGGTCTATGCTTCATCTTGTAAACTCACTTTACTCTTCCAAATAAGCATCTTATTTTCTTTTCCAAATTACCAATTTTTAGATCTTCGTCTGTTTAATAAATCCTATGTGTAAGTTCCAGCTGGCTATACAAGTGTTTAAAAATAAATTTTCTTCATGTTAAACTTACCCATTCATGCCTTTGGTAGATGAGGTTATTTCTGGACCAGTGGTAGATGATGGTATTGTTTTCTGCTCCTTCCCAAGAACAATTAAGTTCCAGAACCTTACAAGTCAGAGCCAGAGTCAAGCTGTCCACACGGTTACAGCTGAAAACTCAGCTCAGTATCAGAGGCACAGAACAAGTTAAACATATGCAGAGATATACTGAGCCCTGTATGTGACATATTGCATTCATTTGCCTATCATATATTTGATAACTTTTTGTAGCTATTCACTGACCTTTTTTTAACATCTTTTACTGTACTATATCTGCTGTGCTGTTTTATCATTTTACTTCATTTTGTAAGTGTGTTGCAATACAACAAGATCTGCTATTCAAAAATCTGGGGTTTTGGCAAGTTATAAACCAGTCATAGACACATTGCTTAGAGATGCATCCATATGGATTTTTTTAAGGAAGGTAAGGAAAAGGAATTGAAAGGAAATACAACAAAAAAATCTTAGTCTGTGTCTCATGGTACATCCTCACCATACAAAACTGCTCAGTGAAAGAAACATTTATTAAGGAGCTGCCACTTCTCATTTAATTATGCAGGTTTATAAAACTTCTTGACAGTGCCCTTCAGACTATTAGAATTGGTCTTCATTTTCTGTGGGAAATCTCAAATTGGATTTGTTTACCACTTACTTGTTCCAGTGCTTAATGTTCACTTAGATTAATCTTCTGTAAACTGGAAAGTTTCTTGCTGGAGGCCAGTTCCATCCTGGGCTGCATCCAAAGCTGTGTGGCCAGCAGGGCAAGGGAGGGGATTGAGCCCCTCTTCTCTGCTATTGAGAGATCCAGTGTGGAGTGCTGCATCCAGTTCTGGGGTCCTCAACACAAGAAAGGTGTGAACCTGCCTGAATGAGTCCAAGGAGGACCACTAAGGTGATCACAGGGCTGGAGCACCTCTCTTATGAAGACAGGCTGAGAGAGTTGGGGTTGTTCATCCTGGAGAAGAGAAGGCTTGAGGAAGACCTTACAGCATCTTCCAGTACCTAAAGGGGGCTACAAGAGAGCTGGAGAGAAACTTTTCACAAGGGCGTGTAGTGATAGGATAAGGGGGAATGGCCTTCAGCTGAAGGACAGTAGGTTTAAAGTGGATATTGGGAAGAAATTCTTTACTGTGAAGGTGGTAAGGTACTGGAACAGGTTGCCCACGGAGATTTTGCCTCTGTTGATGCCTTGAAGTGGCTACCTGAAAACAGAGGCTACACAAGATTAAGAGAATAAAGCAAGTATTTATTTGAAGGGTCTTCAAAAGTACACCTTGGCAGTCAAAAGCCTCCGAGGGGCTCCACCCAAGATGGGTGCTGGGTCACGGGTTCTTCACACTTTTATAAGTTTGGTTCATTTGCATATCAGGGTTAATTCTCCAATTATAATTTCAGGCATTGAGGTAGTTACCCCAAGCTTGCTTCCCCTGTCCAAGGCTTTAGTTTACATATTTTGGGGCCTGGGACAACAAGGTGTCCTTGAGTTCAGGCCCAGAGAGGGTTTGTTAGTTATAATATGAGAGAACATAGATATAGCATGAGAGAACAGTAGCTAACAGGCTACTGTTAACATTCAGAGTTACATACTAAGTAGTACAGGATTTGAAAAATATAAAAGTTAAAAGCTAGGGCATCACTGTCCCTGGAGGTGTCCAGAACCAGGCTGGATGGGGGTCTGAACAACCTTGGCTAGTGGAAGGTGCCCGTGATAGCGGGGGGAACCTAGATGATCTTTAAAGTTCCTTCCAAGCCAAATCTTTCTCTGATTCTGTGAAATCAGCTTGTCAGTGGAGCCAGTGTGACTGGAAAACAGAAGTCTCAAGAGTCCCCTTAAGAGTCAGCCTTGAAGGAATGTGTGAGCAATGGACAGGTTATAGCATATATTTGTATTTTCAAAGGGATTGCTTTGTGCTTTTGGGCTGTGACTAAAAATTCACGTGGGCATTTTTAAACCCTTTGATAATTACATGGAGTTCTTGGCTGTCCAGTAGGATAAAAATGTTGTCTATTTTCAATGAGCAGGAAGACTAACACTTGTGAGAGGTTCTGAAGTGATCTTGGATCTTAAGGACAAGTCATGTTGTCATTGTTTTGACTCATCTTTGGCATTCTGCTTGCCTTGTCTGAAAATTATTGATCTTTAGTAGTAGCTAAGAGAGAAGAGATGAACAGTATGAAATAAGTACTCATAACTGACTTTCCATTTATATTCCAATGTACAGACCAAATAACAGAGCTCTGAAGAAGAACAGAAAATGAATGTGGATTCATAGAAAATTATGGGATGTGACTGGCTTTTAGACAACCTTTCAAAAAAAAATATTTCTGCATCCAGTAGCAAGGGTTTGGTTTGCTTTTCTATAGACTACTTTTATTATTTAGAAAAGGCCTAATTATAGTTCATCACCCATACTTACAGCTGTAATTATTAATTCTGTTGATCCTTTACAGGATAATTCAAAACTACATCTGTTCTTGGGGTTACAAACACAGCTTATGTCGTCAATAAATTTTTTGCAGTTAGTCTTGTGAATTCTAAGTACTGAACAAAGCGTACTTTTGACCACTTTATATGTATGTATCATGTCTTTTCAAAAAAATCTTTGTTAAAATTCTGCTTAATAATATTTCGTAATGCAAAGTCATTACTGCTCATAAGACTCAGTTTGTCAAATGCTCAATTGTAGGAAGGCTTTCAAAACCAATACAATAAATTTGAGGTGGATGTATTTCAGGTAGTTTTATATATTTGGCTTACGCCATTGTCTTTGGACAAAACCTCACTATACACCTCCAGAATCAAGTTCTGGTATACAGAACTCCTGCAAGGCTCAGCTGAGACCCTCAGCTGAGATGATGGTGCCCCTGGGCAAACTCATTTAAGAAAGGGAAAAACCACTGGATAGAGGGAGAAGAGCGAGGAAAAAACTGCCCGAATGCAGTTTTGGTGTTTCCCTTTGGTATTTAACTTCAAATATTGGTCTCAAAGCAAGTTTTTTAATATTCCATTACAGCATCAGACTGATGGAAATTTCAGTTTAATCATTACCTAGCAGATAATTTGCTAAGGTTAAGTTCTTGAATGTATTTGTTTTGTAAAAGGAGCACTTTAGATGAATGATTATATAAATAATATAAAACCAAATTTCAGTTCTGTGACAAAAGATATGCTTTTGATTTTTCTTCAGATTTCCTCTTCTATACAGGAATATGTTCTGAGACTATAGCATCTCCAACTAATGTTTCTTATCATCATGTGTCTGTCTTAAAAAATAGTATGTCTTTTCAAATCTATCCTTTTTCCACATCCTATACTGAGATTTGTTCAGTTTCTGACAGGCAGTGCTGTCATTATCTGCTGCCCAGAGGTTGCCCCACTGAACCAGTAAGAAAAGGTTCATCATAATTTGATCACTCCCTCGGCTGGGCAGAAATCTTGGACAGTAGCTCCTGGCTCTTGTTTTCACTAACACAGCAGGGAAATCTATTATCCCTGTATGGAGCAGAACAGTGAGGTGAAAAGGCTAAATTCAAGTCCCTTTTTTGATTTTCTGAGAAAAGACAATCTTCATTTTAGAGATACTATTGTAAGATACCTAATAATAAGAAGAGTCTTTAATCTAAAGTGTGTGGGGTTTTTTTTCTTGGTTTTGTTTTGTTTAACTTTTACTGTCTAGTCTGGCGTAAGTCCATAATCAGAAATACAGGTTCTTTTTCCTCTTTCGTTAATGCTGTCTTTGATTTGGTGAATAGTACTTCTGAATGTTAACATTGCTATTTAAACTCAGTATATCATGAATTACATTAGAATGTTTCTGAAGTGAAAGAACTATGAAACGTGAAGTCCGGATAATAGTCTTTCTATATGAACATACAAAAGGCAGATAGCCATGCACCCATTATTTTATCTGAAAAGGTATTCAAAGAGCTCTGCATTAAAGGAACTCAACAGCTAAATATATATATGTATATATTTTTTTTTTTTTGCCTAACTATTAAAAAACACCTATGAGTAGTAGGCAAAATAGTTGATGAGGTACTTTTTAGGAAAACAACCAGATGTCTTGCTGATGCTTATCTGTAAATTCTGTTTAAATCCCAGAGCCAAAGGGGGAAAATAAAATTTATTTACAATTTTCATAAAGCTGATTTCTGTGACTACTGTTTCACTAAGGAAAAGCATCATTTTATCAACTAGGCAATATTAAAAAGCACTAAAAAGTTACTTGGAAAAGGGGCAGAATAAATTAATCTAGTTGAAAGCCATTTTGTGTCAGTTCTGGAGTTTCAAAAAGCAAATCAATGAATAAGACCTCAGCTATGGTCCATTAACTTAGGTCTATTAAGGCGAAAAACTGAACAAGATCAGGTGCTGAGATATTGAACTTTAGTCTTGATTTTTAATATATGATCCTAGGCAAAGTTAAGTGTCTAAATGCCAGTTGCTAAGAGGCTAATATAAAACACAGGCTTACTAATTGAAGCACTGGAAAAGATATGTTCCCTTTATTGACTGCAATGTGATCCAAAGGGTTTGGAACATGTAGAAAGTGAATAATTATGGACAACAGATAGCAAAAAAAAAAAAGAAAAATCAAGGATTTTCTTGATGAAGATGATCCTAGGAATATTCATAGCATAGAAGGTTTGATCATGCTTAATTTTTTCTGGTGAGACCTGTAATGAATTATTTTCTTTTAAACCAAATCTCAGATGAACTGAATATACAAAATGCTAGGATTTGAAAGAAGAAATTATTATTTGTTCTTCTTTATTTCTCTGTAGCATCCTAAACAAAATTTTAAATATATTACCACTGTTAAAAATGCTATGCTATAGGATATTTTTTCTTTGGGAATTATACAACCAGTATAAGCTTTCCTGTAAATCAAAATAATAACTTTTAATTATTTGAACTAAAATAAGTCTACGTATTTTGCAATAATTTATATTTTCTTATAATTTAAAATCTAATTTCTAATATTTTACCTGCTTTAAATATTTTTATTATTTATTCATCATTAATGTTTCCCATCTGACATTCTATGAAGTCAATGAAGTTCAGTGAATTTCAAAAATACTTGATTCAGATCTACAAACACTATAGGACATAGAAGATTATATGTAGTGAAATCTGAAATCTAGTTTTAAGTTTGCAGTAAGTTTCAGAAATAAACAAAAGAAGTGAATATTTTAGGTAAAATTTATCCTACCCCTGAAGCGGTAAAACATGTATATTAGAAAGGAGTTGTAAGATGATAAATTTGGGTAATGTCTGTATTTCTTTTTTTTTTCCTCTTTGAGACTTCCCATACACAATTAGCACACTTCCAAGTATAAGAGTGGGTCATCCTAAACCTAGAAAAATATTCAAATATACATCAGGAGACTAGCTTGTCTGAACAGACTCCTTTCCATAAAAGACTGGCGATTCAAATGAGGACAGGCTGCACAGCAGGAACTTGGAAACATTGCTTGGGCTTGCACGGATGGTGTCAGAAAAGCCAAAGCTTAGTTAGAATTGCAGTGGCAAGGGAAGTGTCAGGCAATTAGCAGATCTTCTACTGCTTCATGAGCAGTAAGAGAATAAAAGAAAATGTGAGTTTGTGATGGAATGGGTCAGTCACTCAGTGATGTAGAGGATGCAGTTAAGGTAGAGACATCAGTGCCTTTGCCTACATATTCACTATAAGGTCCCACAAATTTTTGTGCCTAGGCACAGAGTCCAGACAGAGGAACAACAGTCAGTGGAAGCTGATCAAGTCAGAGATGCCTGTTACTTTTAGAATGATGTACAGATTGAAGGAATTCCCATTGAATGCAAAAAGTCAAATGTTGGACTCATTTTCCAAGAAGGAAAATAATTATAGAGAGGACTACTAGCCAATCAGCTTTGCCTTTGGTCCAGGAAAGGGTCTCAAAAATTATTTAAGAGAACTGTAAAGTTCTTTGTAAGAAAAAGAGCTACATCTGTGTGTGTATTTTCTGTTAGCACAATGTTAGTGCAGTTTCATTGCATCTCTAAATAAGTCTTGATGCCTTTTATTTTAATACCCTATACTGAAATATCTAAGAATAGTGGATTTCTGATAAAAGTAGCTTTGATGCAAACATTTGCTTTAAAAAGTTGTGTCAGATTGGAGTTTTCCACACTTGCATCACCATAAACTGAATGTCAGGCTATTTGTAGAATATGCCATACACCATTTTTTGCTTTGATGTGTGTGGAAAATATAATATGCGAGAAGAAAGTTGAACAAAAATTGCTTTCATTTTTGCCAGCGAATAGAGAAGATACTTTAGTAGAATCTGTGGAACCTGTTAATTTCATCACTTCAGAGTCACTCACATTCTTGTGAAATAGGATCACATATCATACTAATTGTGAAATGCAGTGCATTATATCCATTCAGAGTGGCCAATGTGTACTTCACATATGAATGTTTTAATCAACTATTATGTCTTGCCAGGAGTTTAGAGATTAGAACATGGACAAGTATTGATAAACTAAGGAAAGGAAAGCTCCATCTCAGCATGAGGTGGGGGAATGTACACTTTGAATTCAAAGTTCCCTTAGACTCCTTCTGGAAACGGTCTCCCACTTGTAGGAACTTTGAGAGAAAAATCATGTACAGTAATTTAGCCTGATAACAGGTTCTATTTGAGAAAAATGAGAGATCTGCATTAGAAGTTTCTATGAATAGACCTTAGTTGTCAGGCATTAAAGATTATATTTGCTGAGAAATGATAACCACTTAATAGAAAAATAGAAACTGTAACAGTTAATACAAAACTGATAACAATTTATAAGTCTTTAGTAAGTCAAGTCTTTTCAGCTATGATCTTCCCTCATATCACTTGGCTGGTTGGCTGACCCTCTTTTTTAATGTATAAATTAATAAATGAGTAGATACTGAGGCAAGACAAGAAGAATGACTTGTGCTTGTAGAACAGCAAATGTAACTTTGGTATTATATCTCATAATAGTACTTCATTTTTTTCCCCTCATAAACCATATTTTACCTTGTTCTTCTTTTTTTCTTCTTTGAGAATTACTATTTTTCACATATTCTAGGTGATCAGGTTACATTTTTTGCTAACCTCTTTTGATGTTTTTACCTTCAACTTAAATTAGTTGCAATAAATCAAGTAACACAGTGTGACTTAACACTGGATGAGATGAGCAAGCTTCCATAGGGACTACAAAAAGGTGGTGTGGGGGCGTGCTTTAACAGACATGTTGACAGATTGTTTTTTTCACATCCATTCAGATAGCTGCTGTCTTCAAAAAAGCTTAGCTAGCTGACATTTGCATTTGTTTCCCCACCTTCACTTCATTCAATCAGGTGTTTAATCGGTCAGGCTGTTTGTGCATTTCCATGCCGTGTGTAACAAGAAAGAAAAAGCAAAAGGACAACTTCTGTTGTAGCAGTCTCAAGAAAGAATGCACTTCTGAAGAGATCAGATTTCAGAAATTAAATGGGACAGCTAGATATGCTTAACAGACTGATACCAGTAATATAACGTAACACTGCAGCTGCATGGAATTCATTTCCAGAAATGAGAAAAACAAGTAAGTGGGAACAGGCCAGCATGGATTTACCAGGAATAAATCAAACCTGACCAATTTGATTGTTTTCTCTGAAGAGATTGCTAGGTCTGTGGACCTAGGGTGACCAGTGTATGCAAGATAACATCATTTTTTTCAAAGATATGCGAAATTAGTATTTTATCAGTCTCAGTATAAATTTCTAAATCCATGTTGTTTATCTCTCTCCCACCCTGAATTCCAGTTACTCTTAAAATTTCTACTTTTCAAGGCTTTCTTAGTACAAAACAGCGTGTGTATTTACACACGAGTATAAATTCACATGACAGTGAATAATGGGAGATTGTATTTTCTGTGCAGTTTATTGTGCTTTTTGTAATGTCAGTCATTATTCTATCTGACATAGATAGCATTTTCAGATTGATGTGTTTAAAATTAATGAGGCATTTCTTTCCTCAGAGAAGAAGTTAATAAAGAACATTTTTTGCTGTGAATTAGCTAGATGAATTAATACAAATCAGCTCAATTTTTAGAGTTTTGTGATTTTCTTCTTTCTAGCAATCCATCTTAACAGTTAGAGGCTGAAGGAGCTACAGTGACAGGAATAAAAAAATTCAATTTAAAAATTATTAGAGAAGTAAAAAACAAAAAATGATGTCATTCTTCAAGCATGAAAAAGGGAGAGTTTAAGGATGTGCATTAGCTTTTCAGTGTAGGAAAAACCAATTTTAAAGTCATCCAACCATATATATTTCTCTTATCTTCATATGTGTGGCAGTTGCTGGTTGGAGAGAATCATATATGAAATGAGAACCTACAGGTTCTGGAATTGCTTGAGATGAAACTTGGCATTCACCTTGAACTCTAAATGGCTTCAAATGCAGCTCTTGTTAAATGGATCACACGAGAAGGGGAGAAAAATTTGAGGTAGAAAAACCTTAAATATGAAATTCATTGTTTGGAAATAATTTTACCAGCTTACTGTTAGTTGTAGTAAAATTTTTATATAAAAAGGGGTCCAAGTCTTCAAATACTCTCTCTAAATACCAGTCTTGGAACTGAAATGCTCCCTATGATCCCCCAGTGAGCTCTATGTATGTGACGGATACACTAGAATATTGTAACTTTGTAAAGTCTTTGGATGTAAACAGAATATTTTGATGCAACGACACTTATCATTTATATACATTCTTTAGTTCATTTTTCTAAGAAAATTAGTCTCTGAACATTATTTACTTCATTGTATTTGCACTTGTGAAAATCTATGACTTTCCATCTTTTGTTGTTTTCAACTGATGATCCTTTTAATGAACAATCTCTTTCACTGTCCTAGTTTCTTGAGTTCAGTAAAGTGGGGCTGTTTACACCAGCTTAATCTGTGGGTGTTATTCGGTATTTTGGGGGTATTCTATTCAATTGTATGACAATCCGTGGCTCTAGATTCGAGCACAGCATCTTCACTCTTAAAAAGTGCCTGCAAAATTATTTCCAGGAAATGAAACATGCTCAGACTGGCCATGTGTAAAGCAGCTTGCTCCTACCTGCAAGTGCTCCGTGGGCTCGTTAGCTTGGAGACAGCAGACAAGCATGTTAGCTACAGCTTGACGTCTCTGGCTAGGAGCTGGCTTAGGGCAATCGTGGGCCCAACAGGTATGGCTTTATTTAACCTCATACATATTCTTATGTATACCATTTTTGCAAAAATATTTGGTTAAGAAGAGCTCTATTTTTGTAAAATATTTGATTTGCTGTGCCCATTTGTACGTGTATCTATATACATTGCAAGTGTGTCTTGGACTGTTCTGACCTGGTGTTCGTTTGAGTGTTTTAGGCAATAATTCCACTGTTCTGAAGTGAAAGGGTGAACTGTTTAGGCAACAGTATATTTGCATTTTAAATTATGTGCACATGTAAGGTTGTGGTAGAGAATGAAGTTCCAGCAGAGATGTATAGGATGTAGTTTGAAAGTTTCACACACATGGGTAACTCGGTCTTGCTGGTGATAACACAAGCTAAATTACTTCAGTGCTCATCTTCTTCCATCACCTTCCACAGTGTCCAGAAATACTGACAAGTTATATCACATTTTATTGGAAAGAAACTGGAACAAATCATGCAAAAAGAAATCATAGGATATACTTCTAGAAGAGTCTGCAACAACAAGGTGCAATATCTGTGAGGAAATGTTTGCTCTCAGCTATGGCTTTTCATTTTGATGGCCTATACTAAGTAACCCTGAGCGCTCTAATCCTGAGTTGGCTTTGAAATGAAATGACATCCAAAAAGATTACATGTTTAACTTCCATCAGGCTTCTCACTGAATTTCTTTGTAAACTTTAGAAAGAGAATTGTTTTAAAGTATTTTTATAGCATTGTATTCTTTTAGATCTTCCCCTAAATTACTTAAGGTTTTTGAACCTACCTAGAACCTACACACCATCTCCTTTTTTCTCATCTTTCTTGTTCTTTAAAACCTGCCGTTCCTTTTTAAATGTCATCTCATAGAGCTGCCAGCTATACAAGTGTAAGTGCAGAAGAACTCCTATAACTGTTGCCTATTAAATTTACAATGAATTTAGACAGCCCTGTCATTGCAACAACATCTGGGCTACTACATTCCTACTTAGTTCTGCCAAACAGTTTAGAGCAACAGTGGGAGTAGAGAACACTTCTGCTAGATATGCAGTAATTTATCTTTGTTGCTCTGCATGTGTAATTATGCAAATATCACCTTTGGAAACTTATTTCGTTGATCATGGAAGAGAATACAGGTGATATGATGTTCTCACTAAAACATAAAAAAGACGATGGTGGAAGCAAGAGTAACGTTTATGCTGTTAGTGTTCCTATATATTTTTAATCTTCCTAGGAATACACCAAATCAGCAAAGCATAACAGAACCAGCTGGAAGCACCTTACGCTTTTACTATAAGCATCATCATGAATTTTTCTGTGTCTTAATATTCTTTAGGTGTTTTGACTTCAAATTAAGACCAGCTTGAAAAAGGGGGCTGTCTCCTCCAGATCTGAAAGTCTTCCTATTTAGGATCTCCTAATGCTTCTCAATAAGAAACTTAATTTAATATAGCATTAAAAATTCCAGCTCCTATAAATTAATCAATATGTTACAGAAATTATAATGTTTAGGATTACTGCTCTCATCTAGGAGGGGTACCTATACCGGTGATTCTTTGAGTGACCTAAAACATTCATTCCTGATGCCTATCTGATATCTGAGACTTTTGCATGTCCAGCTGGGGTAAGTGATACCCAACCCTTCAACTACATTCTGCCTACCTTTCCTTCTGCTGCTAATGCACACACACCTTTCCTTTTGCTACTGATGCACATGCCTTTCCCTTTGTTTTTCTTCTTTGCTCTTGGTAATTTCAGTTTCAGCTGATCTTTGGCTTTCCTGGCTCAATTCCTACATGTGCAGACAATGCCTTTGTGCTGCTGCTTTCACCTTAAGTCACAGGTGATCTTCTCTGTCCAAGCTCAGACAGGCATTCTGTGTTCACCCATGCTGGCGTTCCTTGCTGTGCTTGCTTGCCTTCCTGCACACTGGAAAGGACAATTCCTCTGCTCTGAGGAGACTGTGAAAATCAGTCAGGTCTCCTGCACACCTTTGCCTCCTGAGGCAGTTTCCTATGAGTTGCTGAAAAGCAGGTGCCTGAAGAGGCTAAAGATTGATTTTCTGAAGTCCAGGATTATAATACTTCTGTCAGTCTTGCTCACTTCCCTTAAACTCCAGTCTCAGAATCATTACTGCAGATTGTGTTCTAAGGATATTATGATAGGAAATATCCATAATGAGGTTAACTGCTGCTGAGAGCTACAGCTGTGAAGGTATTACAGATAGTGTAAACTAGTTTACTAGGGAAAAATTTCTTACTAAAATATTATGAAAGGTGGGGTTCACATGCACAAGAAGGAAAGCTGCAATGATTGTCCCAGTCTACTTATTATATGAGCTTAATAGATGATGCTAATTTTACTCTCCTGAAATTGTATGAACAGGCCAAATAACTAGGAACTGGGTTTAATTAATGGCAAAATGGTCTCTGCATCCAGAAGTGAAAAGGCAAGTAGTTCTCAGGTTAAACTACTTTAAGGTTAAATTGTTTTAAGGGTGTCAGATAACAGGCTAAAAGCTTATGAATAAGGATGTTGCAAAGATACAGTCTTTCGCATGCTAGAAGACTAATTTTAGTTCTGAGTTTTAGAAATTAGTGCCTAGAATGACGTGGAATAGTTGATCCTAGTTTGGGTTATAAAGATGAAATATCCAATATTTTAAAAAACATTTTTCTGAATGATGACTCAGTTTTCCCTTCTCACCACTCCCTTACTAGCATTCAATAATATGATGGTTCTTCCTTGTTTTATCCACTCTTTCTGATGTGCATTATATTAGTGCAGTTACAATGATTACTGTTTTTCAGTGTGTACATTCAAAACACTCTCCTCAGATTCATATGTGATTTGTGCTATTTCCTTCTTGTGCCCTTATACTTACTTCTTCAATTTGTAGTTCCTGATTTGCATTCATTAAAATTATAATTTCTGACTTTCATTGTAAGCTTTTAATTTGGCTGCATTTTTAATCCAGTGTGATTTTTATAATTTTTTTTTGTTTTCCTAATCCAGTGTGATCTCTTCTTTAGAATATCTTGTAAAAAAAATCTAAAGTGATTTCTATGTATCAGAGCATTTGTTTCCTTTTTTTTTTGGATGATGCTTAATGAATAATGAAAGCAGTAATTCTTAAAGCACCACGTCCTCTTCAGTAAGAGACTTTAGTTTGTTTGGTTTTTCTGACGAAGTTTAATTTGAGATGACTTGTTTCTGAAATCTCACAAATTATCCTAAGAGAGGTATTTTCTCCACTCCCTGTGAAAACAGAGAAAACAGATTTTGATGTTTTACCACTTGCTGAATGTCACGTGTGAGAACAATACAATGAATTCTTCACCTATGAAAAGGTTCAGTCAGGACTCACATCGTTGTATACGTCAGAGATCTCTTCATGAGACATAAATCCGTAGAAGCCCTGGTTTTGGTTCTGTCACTCCAAGATTCAGTGCTGTGATCATTTTCTATTCTTAGTAAAGAAAGGTCTGTGATGTAGAATGCTACATCCAACAAAAGAATGATGAGAAGATCTGTCTGTCAAAGACTTAGTTGAATTTTATTCCATAACTAACCTTAACATTGACTAACAAGAGGTAACAAATCAGTATTTATCATAGTGAAGTTACTTGTGGCAGCACTTTTTATGCTTTACAGATAGATGTTAAAGCACAGTGTATTTCCTGACTTCCACCCTGCCCTGCAGCTGCAGAGGACAGCAGCAATTCTGAATTGCACTAACCTTATGACAGCACTCCAATGTAAAATGGCATTTATGGTGAGGGAATCAGCTGGCCAGAGAGCTGACACCTGCAGAGCTGATGAGATAGGTCAAGTCAAGTTTAAATTCACTCTGAATGTTACAGCAGGCTGAAGTTTTCTTCCCTGCCATATTTCAGATTCTGACTGCTCAGGCCTGGAGTTTTGATTCAAGCACAGATACGTGTTGGTAATTGCTGTCTGTAGGAGACCTGCTTTTAGGAGGAAGCCTATTGTGTCTTCAGTGGGAACTAGTTATCCTTTGGATAAATTAACAGAATTGGTTTCAAACTGCTAGTTGAGGCCTAAACGCTTTCTGAATTTTCCAAAGAAGATTCATATTTATAAGCAAACTGTAACATTTTTCATGTATATTTTTCCCATTCCCTTCCCCCATTTTTATTCTCAAACTCTGATAAAATGTGCAGTTTTTCATTAAAATATATAGAGACTTTCATGTGCACGTTTGTCTAATTTACACTAAATGTGGAAATTGAATATTATGAAATCAAAACACATTTGAATGTACATTATCTCTTCCCTACCCTTGGAATTTTAATGCTGTTCATTTTGCTCTCAAACCTCCAGGTTAACAGTTCAGTACCCCTTCTCATAACCCAAAGGATTACTGTTGCTTTTGACTTACATAGTCCTTCAATACCAATACCTTAAAAGGAAAGAAAAAATGATCTTTTTCTTTTTGATATTTGCATGCTCTTTTCAATGGTTTCCCTAGTCAGCAACAGTACACAAACTTGGGTGAAATTATACTGAATAAACTTTGCTTCTACAAAAAGCCATATGAAATAATAACAATCATTATTAAATATGGTCTTTTCATGTAAAATTAGCTTAAGAAAAAAGATCTAAAATGTGCTTTTCTTTTTTCTCTCACTGTGTGGAGAGAGGTTTATTCCTTCTATGTGTTATTTAAGCATGTGTTTCACTTTATACATAGTATGTTTTATTTTTGTACCTACCTATTTAGCATGTTACTATTTAGTAACATATTAAAGGAAAAAGGCCTTTTTTATATGATCTTTGACTTTTCTGTTTTATTCCTCATGTTCTTTCCTTTTTTTTTTGTCATCTCCTTTGCATAGGAAGTAACACAGATGCAAGTTAGATTTATTATTTTAATAATTATTCTGTGAGATTTAAGAAGAATGCTTTGAGAAGAAGCTTTCTTCCTCCCCCCCACCCCAACCACACACTTGAAGAAGGTATGAGGTTTTTTACTGATTTGTACCAATGCAATTATTTAGAAAGACTTTTAAGTACTATCAAGTAGCCTAAAGATAACAGTTGTAGTGCAGACAGGGGTGAAGCATCATAACTTTTTCATATGGCTATAAAATTACTTTGGTTCTTTTTAAAATTAACTTTGAAAAGAGTTATGAAGTAGCAATCCACCATGTATTTCAAATACATGGTCTGATCTGCTAAAAACATAACCAATTTTTATACTCTGTTATTAATTCTTGATGCAAATATGCCTAAAGTAAGGGTTAAAATGAGAAACTTCTGTTTGATTTTGTTAATATTTTCAGTATAGCTTCATAAGTAAAGGTGTTGTGTTATTGTTTTATAGCAAGATTAATACACACCTTATTTTCTAGAACAGGATTAAGAACATAATACAAGAGAAAAAGGTGAACGTTTTGCTCACTGTCAGAGCATGGGAAACTGAAAAGTCTTTGACTTAAGGTGAGGACTGGTGAGTAACAACTAAAGATCAGTGTGTCATTAGCATTATTCTTATGTTAATTCACACACAGCATTGTACTAGCTACTGGGAAGGATATCAACTCTATTCCAGCTGAAACCAGGACAACAGTTCTGCTACCTCAGCTAACTTTTATGTTAACTTCCAGCCTTATAAATTATGGCAACTGTGTGGCTAGCTTTCATCACCACAGAATGAGGGAGAACTACAACAGCATTCACTGATGAACTTTCTTAAATGACATGCAAATGTGCGAATCTATTAGGCTAGTTTCTTGCTCTACAGCACAGTAATAGTGCTCAAAGGATATGAAAAGGGCATTAGATTTGCACTATGTACTCTGTTATGATGTTCTGCCAGAACGTATCTGTGAAAGGAGGTTTCACAACCTGAAATAGACTCCTACCTCTTAGTCTTATAAAAATTTGCAAAGGTATACCTGTGCTGTATAATTCTGGATACTTTCAACTGTGGTCTTTGAGAACATTCTGCTCCATCCATTGCCAAACTTACCATCATGAAATCTATGCAAACAAAATACTTGACAAAAATCCAAACATATTTCCTTGTCTTGCCATAGGGAGTATTAAGAAAAAACCACATTTTGAGTGTGACTTTTCACAGGCTGTGGATCTATTAGACATGAATTCTGGCTTTTTCCACCTGGTTGCTGAAGATGTTCAACAGCATTAACAGCAATAGATAAATTGGTGCTGGGAACCCTGGATACTACCAGTAGGTCTGCAGAAATGACTGATCTATGGGCTATGGGGAGTGACGGAACTCACTCTTATGTGACTGCTTCCCAGTTTGGCATCTGAGCTGTGCTTGTATTGAGGTAGAGAGAAGTTACAAGAGCCCAGCTTCCCATAAACCTACTTAGATTTTTTTCTTACGGATGAAAAAAATCACTCTCTGGATTTCCAAGTGGAGCTATGCTTACATTGATATTGACTCCTACTGTAAAAATGCAGAAGGAAACAGCTAATCTTTATTTTGTATTATGAAGTGGATTAAGAAATGCAAACCCTGAGTCTTCTTTTTTTTAGGTATTAATATGTTTGCTAGCTCATTATGAAGAATATGCTACAAATATAGCCTAGGTGTTAGAACTACAGATGTTAATGTTATTAATTAATAGTATCAAGTTGTTAATCATAATTTTAAATGTTAGGCCATTTTTAATTGCGTTGAAGAACACTGACAGTTTTCCCAATTGTAGGTTGTTCTGAAGAACTGACAGATTTGTGATCATTCTTGTTTCTAAATATTGAAGACGATTGCAAATCTGTACCAGAAATATGCTAGGGAAACAACCTCAAGCAATATTTCATGTTTAACATTTAAAAGTCATTAGAACAGTGGAAACTCACTATGTATCTTAATACGTATAAGTTTCTGCTAGAAAGACAAACAGGTGTAAATTGATCTTGAAGTTTTGCACATTTTTAACATTAAAATGGAGGTACACACTGCACGATACTGTTATGTCTGATATTTCAGAGCGCTGAACAGACAGCAGCTATCAGGAAAGAATTCCTGGCTGCCATGTGATGTATACAATACCTGCTAGCAGGCTAACCTGGAATTCCAGCTCAGCAATGTACTCAAAACATCTGCTGAACTTTAAATGTCACTGAAATTAAAAGGCTTTAGAAATGAGTTTAACCTGAAGCAAATGGTTTTTCTACTATATTGAATCATTACCTATGTAGGTGTTATTTCACTGAGTGAAAAAAGTTAGCTAGGAAGACTGATTCTATAAGTATTTCTGTAAACTCAGGCTCCAAACTTTGCTGTGTGGCAGATAAGGTGGATATCAATGACACTCCTTCCTGTTGACTGTAGCAAATAATAATGGAATTTTGAATATAATGGAATTCTGAATTTTGAATAGTCATGATTTTAGAAATTTAAGGCTGAGATTCTATAAGCTCTGAAACAAGAGTTTGTAGTCCAGCTTTTCCCTTCTGCAAGCATATCAGTGTTATCTGGTGCTGCTGATTTAACTCAACAGTCCTTGTTATTAAGTGCTACCACCTTAACAGTTTTTCCTATAGGATGTCTAGAATATGCGTGTTCAGGTTTTTCTTTTGCTCAACAATTTTTCATCTAAAATAAATAAAATTTCACGTGCAGTTTTTCAGTCACACTAGGGATGGCTTCTTAGAAAAATCTTTGGAGCTCTGGAAGAGAAGTATGTCTTTATTAACATACAAACTGCTCCAAAAATATTGAATGTGCCAGTGAGATGGAGAGCATTGCTTGTATTACATCATTGAATAATATCTTCCAATTTGGAAATGGAAACATTAATTTAAACTATTTTCCTGAGAGCATGGCAAATGAAGATTCCAAGAATAAAATCTTTAAGAAACTTCATAGTAATTTCTGCTAATGTTACTTGCATTAATACTAATATTAAGAAATACATACTACCAAGTGTAAGGAGATGGCTGTTTACATTTTATTTGTTATAAGCATTAAACCACAAGAAGTTTTATGGCTGTTCTTTCATCATCTGTCTTAAAGGTTATAATTTGCTCATTCTCTCTTATTGAAGGTTGATGCTCTTAGGGATTCATCTTCAAATGATCTCAATACTTTTCTTTGATGAATACCTAATTCCTCTTATAAATAAATACAATTACAATTTAGAATTGACTTTTGAATCTCTTTGCATTCATTAATCTTGCACATTGTTTAAGCAATGATGTGATTTGAATATCAATAAAAGAAGCTTTCAGGGTGCAGTATCTCTGTACACATATTTTGGAGGGTGTTTGCTTATGATATAAATTATATTTCAGAAGTCAAAATTGTCATGTTATTGATATTCCTGTACAAAGGATTAATTTTCAAGAGGAGCAGTTGGATTCAACTGAAGGCGATAGCTATAAAGGCAGAGATGGAAAACCATCATGGTGGTGATAGGGGTGAGTTTTCATATGTCTCATTTTCAATGTATCTTGCACTGGCATGGGTTTGAATGCAGGTAGCTGGAGCAATCAAGTATTTGATACTTATGACCTTCCACTTAATTGCCTGGCTCCTGAGCCATCCACTGGAAGTAGGGAGACCATGCTGCACCTGCCCAGCCTTGTAAAATGTGACTGAGAATGTTTGGGCAAAATACTGATGAATAGAAACTACCTGTCCTTTCACACTGAGGGGAACTACCTAGGGAAAGAATTAATGCAGAAAATTCTTTTAAAGTGTCACAGAAACATCCTATAGACAGAATGAAGTCAGTCTTTACTGATAGATCTTGACTTATCACCTCATTCTAGCTGAAACCTTTCAAATTCAAAGCTTTTGGAAAAACATCATGAGTTATCTGTGCTATGCCTAGGGTGTGTTTTACCTAGTAATTATCTTTTATATTCCTGCTAACAGAAAAAAAATCATGACTGAAATCAATTTAATCAGCCTATGCTTCATGTACATTCAGAACTTAAAATACACAGTCAGGTTTTGGAATTAGATACAAAGTTGGGTCTCTTAGAAATAAATTCTAATCTGCATGAACTATAAGATTCTCCATGGTTGCACATAAATACATACATTTTGGTACTTATTTGGCATAACATTTCATAATACTGGAGAAATACTGAAAGTTATGAAGATTCTCAGGCCAGGATAATTGGCCTGTCTTGCATTCTTATTTTGGCATTCACCCTTACCTAACATGCCAGTGTAACAGGGCATGATGTGCTGTCAAGATGATTAGACAAGCCTGGGAAATTTCAAAGACAGTACCTTGTTGCCTGAGATTTTTTATTTATTAGTAAACTCTGAAAGAATTTTTAAAATATGCTCATTACCCTGTTTGCATAGTCCATTAGGGTTAGTGAGCACAGTGAAATTACAATGTTTGTTTCCAGCAGCCTGGAGCTGGCAGCATACAGGAAACTACTGGGAGGAAATAGCACAGGATCCATCACTGTTTTCTCTTTATCTCCTTGACTCTGTATTTTTAGTTTGCATAATAATGCCTCATGGCCTTGATCTTTACTAGGTCATCTCTTACAATAATACACTAAAAATAATAATTATGGAGAATTTGTTTCAGTTTGAAACTTGAATCTTTTTCAAACTTTGGAAAAGAACTGGGAGACAGCTCCTCTGTCTTCCTCATGATAAATCACAAATTTGAAAGTACAAATACTTTTCTTTGCTGCTGAATGTCCTTCCTGCAAGATTAAATGACAGCGACAAATACAAGTAAACATATTCCTCCATCCCTTGACAGACGGAACTGAAAAAAATTCCACTAGACTTGTATTCAATTATAGATCATGATGGAAGGATAGTGCAAGTTCCCATATTATTAGCCAAACAAAAATGCATTATACAGTTTCCACAATTTGTGCTGAAGCAACCTGTATGTTACTGTTGAATGAGGAATTACTATGAATAGGGAATTATAGGAATGTATCTATAACTAATCTCACACCTTCCTAATCTATTGATGCAGTAGGGTAGTAGTAGGGTTCCTTATATGGACTAGGAATCTCCTAGATCACCATAACGTGATGTTTATCGTGTGAAGGAGACTGATGCTGTCTTGAAGCATCAGATCTATTCTGTATCCACTAGTTTGGAAAAGACCTCTGAGATCATAGAGTCCAACCTATGACCAAACACCACCTTGTCAACTAAACATGAAATCTGAACGTTCTGTGGTACAGCAGCATTTGAAGCCATACTGTCTACCCATTTAGGTTCTGGCAAGTCAGAAAGTGCAGGCGTGTGTTTTAACCTTTATTGTTTGCTGGATACAAGCTGAAATGAGCTGATCTCAGTATTGCAGTTACAATAGAGCTGCTCTGAGGATGGCTTTGTCAGAAGTTCTGTCTTCCCTTGAAGTTTTCCCTGAACTGTTCAGACCGACAGAGGTCTGCATGTGTCAGAAAATGATTGTGCAAGAACCTAAATTATGATTAAAACCAATATTCTTATCTCTAAACATCTTTAATCTTTGCTGTCACAATGGTGATAGATTGTGCTTGGTAAGGTAGGATTAGGAATTTGCGTGTTACTAATTCTGGATAATTGCATGCTGTGTTTTGAATTCATTTTAAATTCACTTCATGCCAGCATAACCGTGCAAAATGCGACAGAGTGAAACCAATCTGTCCTAGCTAATACCGGATCTCTAGATGTGCATGCATGTTTTAATGCATGTTTTATGATTGCATCAATAGTTATTATATTTTTGTTTACCAGTGTAATATTTTATATAAATTTTCATAACCTGTTGCTCTTGCTTTCACAGGACTCTAAAGTAAGAGAGAGGTACCTGTTAATAGAAAAAAAAAGCTTCTTTGTAATAAAAAATTGAACTACTTTAAAAATTCAGAAAATTTTTCATTTTCCTAGTGGCTTTGTTGCTCAATTGGAAAAAAACTCTGAAGGCCTCTGAACTTTTATTTTCCCCCAGGAACTTTTTATTTCTAATACAATATAGTATCTGTCAATGCAGAATCAGATGAATTGCTATGTTTCTTAGCAAATGAGACTGAAAGAAGGTCAACAAATAACTTAAATGTTTTATTTAGTTAGATATTTTCTCATATCATTACTTTCCATTTCCTTTCATATATTTTATAAATAGATGTTTTTCTTTGATGACACTAAATATCAGCTACTTCTGATATTATAAATCTCCACAGAAAATGGGGATAATCGTGTTCACAGTGGTGCACAAATACATCAGCACATTTTAGTTTTAATACTGATCAAAAATCCTCTGGAATTATCACAAAGTTTGTTGTTTTCTTTTTTTAATCCTCTTAGTTTCAGCAGAGATTTTGTTGAGGCCTAATGATCTCAACTGCTTTGGTCATTTCAGTTGCAGGGAGTGGGAAAGATTATAACCCTTATTCTCAGTTTTTAATTCTGTTTGAATTCTTTTTTTTTAATCAGTCTTTTCTAAAATTTTGCATCAATCATGAATGAAAACTGGCAAGGATAATGGAAATTTCTGATTACCTGATTTTATTTGTCAAAAATAAATGAAAAGCCAAAGAATTCTGTTCTGCTGGTAAATATGTTTGATCTCAGTAGTAGCTCAAGTTAATTAGGAAAATATGTTTCCAGAAAAATCAGTTTTCTTTTTTCCTTTGCATTGTCTGGTTATACTCTGGTAAAAACATATTACACTACTAAGTTTTGAATTTGGTCCCCCTGCTCTAGGTGATACTATATCTATCACTTCATTATTTTACTGTAAATTTCATTAATGAGGTCAAGGGAGAATCTTATGTTATTGTTTGAATGTCTCTTTTCATGAATTAATTTTGGCAGGAATCTATTCTAATAATTTTTGCTATTGCTTGTGTATTTTGCGGACTGAATTAATTAAGAAAATTGGCCTATAATTACTGCCATTACCCATATCCTACCAGGTTTCAAAATTACAGAAATAATTACAGCCCTAAGAGAGTCAGGCAACTTTTCAAATGCTGCATTATACATGCTATACTAAATGGCATCGAAGACTTGACTAAAATATTAATGCATCTCAGCTGGAAATCCTAATGTGTCTTTTGGCTAAGAGCTTTGCTTATAGATAGAATTATTTTGCTTGAGTTTTCAGACAAGCCTGCAGTTCTGAAGGTCTGTGGGTTTGTTTTTTTGCTGCAAAATTGAACCAGTTGATACCCACATAATACTGTTTTCAATAGTAAATACCTAATATCAATTTCTTTTCTTTTAGTCTGTGGAATATTCAAATACTAGAAGGAAACATCTGTGAGACATTTAAGTCAGTGAGAAGAGGAGAAAAGAGCCGCTTCTTAGGAAACAGCATTTCTCAGAAAAATAATTTCTTCAGCAATGATGTAACTCTTAAGTGTTTTTAACAGCCTGTACTCTACTATATGTACTATCTTTTTTTAAAAAATTTTCTTTCTTTCATTATAATGCCTATATTAAAAGAAAGCAAATAACATCTGACAAAATTATATAAGGACTCCTGACCTACCTTTAGACTTTCTATTACTATTTTTGAGCCTTTGGATGCTAATGGTGACTTCTATGTGATGCAATCAACTTGCACTGCATTGAGGGTACAGTTTCAGGTCCCATAGTACCAGGTTGCTTAGGGAAGGGGCTATGTGAAGCAGAAGATCGGCTTCTCTCCTGCTTCTGGAGGAAGTAAAGTGGAGAGGGAGAGTGAAAAGAAAGCAGCCACAGAAAGAACATATCCAGCTCCAAGGCAATATGGTGATCCAGGTTGTTAGACTTCTGCCTTTTTGTGGTTTCCGAAGTCAAACATTATATACGGCCTATAAGTTCTTCTGCTGCAAAGATTTTTTGTCTGTAAAACCCAAAGGTGATTCTGGCACTCAATTCCTAATTAAGCCCTTTTACCTGAGTGATAGAAACACTAGATAATAGAGTCATGATCACTGTGGATCTCTTGCATCGTATGGGAAGTCTACTAGTATAATTTTTCTCCCCATTCCTTGCATTGTCAGTCTTCACATGCTATTTTATATCTGTGTTTCATCTTACCCGTTCCATTTTCTGAGACTTTGCGATAGACTGTTTTTGTCACCTGGCTCCTGACGAATGCAGTCACCCACAGCCCGTCTGACAGCCTGGTGTCTCAATGCGTTTCAGGGGGAAAAAGACTAGACAAGCCAAAAACAGTTTTTACCCTGCTACCTTACGGCAACTTCATATGTCAGTGGTTCAGAAAGGAGATGATTGCGGATTTAGTGACAGTTGCAGTGGGCAAGGGTCAAACTCTGCACGCTAAAAACAAGCTGAACCTTCTCTGTGTCTGTCTGTGACACAGTCCTACCTCACAAATAATTGAGGTTACTGCTGAAAATTGACAACATGTAGCAAGTGGTCAGAATTTCCTATCCCCTGTGAACATCTCTTTTTTGGATTCACCCGAGGCAAGGATCAAGTATCTCTCCAGGTAATAGAGGTGAGCAATAACAAAAAAAAGAAATACAAAACAACTGAATAAAAATCTAACTACTGAGAGGAACCAAAGCAGGAAATACACAGAGAGATCCCAATTCAGAAACTCTTTTCCTTAATTTACTCGATACTTCAATGAGAAAGACTTAACATACAATTAATGCCTTATGCTCATAGATGGATTTACAAGAAGTATGGCTCTTTGACCTCAGTAATTTTACATTATTAGTCTTTGTGAGTTGCCCAAAGACCAATCTAATTTTCTCCTCTAAGAAACAATGACATAACATAACAAACTTTTTTTCCCATATATGTGATGTGTTCTAGAATTATGAGTAATCGTTCTTTCTGCTTATAAAAAGCATACATATTTGATATGAGCCTACTTCCAGACGTGATATAGTTTTTTTGTGTACTGACTCTAAGAACTTGGCATTTTTCTTGTATAATCTTATAAAAATATATAATCTTATCAAAATGTATAATCTTATCAAAATGACACATCTTTTATTATAATCTGCATTGAAATTTAGAATATTACATTTGGATTAAATTTGCATATTGCTGAAAACCCAGGGTCCTATTTTCAGTTATTTAAAAATGCTTATGATACACTGCCAGCAACACCATCAGCTTTGTTTTCCTAGAGTAATTGCATCTTGTTTCTTTTCGGTAAATCAGTCCTATGGCTTGGTATTGGACACACTTGGATGTGTCTACCATATTGGATTCTTACAACTCTTTTAAGCATTTCTCCACCTAGTTTTGGGTCCCACTTGGGTGCAGAAATGAAGCTGCTCAGATCTAGAAAATTATGAATTAAAAAAAAATAAACACCTTCTTCCAAGGTCGGATAAGAAAGAATGCACATCTTTGACCTTTTCGGATGCTCTCACTGGATGGTTTCAAAGCAGTTTCTCTGGTTTCAAAATCATCTTACTAGGAGACTTCATGGAGAATCACTTTACAGAAACTTCATATTCTGTGAGAATGCACTAATATTGCTACATAGCACTTCTGATGGTAACACTTCATCTTTCAGAAAATTGTCCCATCATAAAGTTGTTTATATATTCTCATCCACTTTTTTATTTTCCAATTTTTCACATTTTTACCTTTTTTTGTGTTTCTGACTGCTTTTTTATTTCTTTATCAATGCTTATTAAGAAGTGGCAGATCTTCCCCTCCCTTTTGTTTTACCTCAAGCATTTTAAAATTTTTAGGTGTACCCCACAATTTTTTTGTGAGTGGAAGATTTAGTACCCACACTGAACAGTTTCACCACACTCATAGGTTTACATTCCTTTTGGGAGATGCTGACGTAAGAGAGCTCTAAGATATTAATGACAGAGTTTGCATTATAAAAAGGGAGTTACAGCATATAAGCAATGGAAATCATCATAGTGCATGAAATATGCTGGATTTGAAGTATGGAAATGTTAAATGAAGTCTTTTTAATCACTGAAAAGAAAAACAAGTAGGATTTCTTAAACCTCAGAGATTAAGTACTAAGAAAATTAATCAGGGTGGAAAAAGACCCCACATGTTTGCAGTTCCTGTTTTGTCTAGCTAATGACTTGAGTAACCTAAATAATGCTGGCATTATCAAAATGGATTAGCAAATATTTATGCTAGCCTGACTGTTCAGCATGTCTGCACTGATGAATATAAACATCTTGTGGGGAAAGGCTAAATTTGCAAAGGCTTCAATCTGCATTGTGTAAAAGGACGTAACTTCTTAATATTTCTGATTGCCTAAGATGAATTCTAATGAGCACGTTTTTATAACCTAGATCATTAGATGGACATAAAATATTCCTCCAGTAAGTGTTTGTGGAAAGGATTCTTAACAAATTAATTGCTAAACCTTTGAGAACTTCTTCATGCATTCATTTACATGCCTTTTTTAATAAAACAACCACAGTTTGCTAGAAAATAAACATGAAACCTAGAATTCAACCAAATTAAGGAACATTTTCTGCCTTGGCTTACTATTTGAGTAAAGCATCACTTTTCATGGAATGAGAAAACTGTTTCAAGAACTGACTGAATTCAAAACTGAGGAAGAATTGCATCTTTCAGATATCAACTTCCCACAGAAATGTCACTAAGGTGGTGTTTATGGACCCAGATGAGAGTAAACTACACCTGTTGGATGGGGTAGCCACTAAAAGTTGGAAAGTTGTATGATGGAAAGCTATTTTATGCACAAGGATTTGTGCACTTGATTCAAAGCTGGGTTATGAACAAAGATCTTCACTGTCTGAAGCAAATGGTCTACATATCAGGATAAAGAATTAATATCTGTTGAGCCAAAGGTAAACGATTTATGTCAGGTAGAACAACTCTATGAACTCAAAATTGAGCTTTGAAACCTTAATATTTTACTATATATTGTCTTGCACTCCAAAAACAGTCTATACTCAGTGATAACGCAGCTCTTGTATTTTCTCCCTAAAGCATTCCCAACACTGACATGAACAATGCAGTGATGTGGTGTTTTGCACCATTTGCAAAGCATCATAAAGTAATGAATCCATCAGCTTTGTTCTGTTCAGTAGGGCAGTCCCACCATATACGCACTCTAGGACTCTCAGTGCTCATCTTCTTGGGGGTACCTCTACAGAACCTCTACAATATAATACATTAAATAGTTTTTCTTTCCTATATCCATCTGTGTTTTCATAACAACCAGAGATCATTATGACTGGATACTTTGCATTACGCCTTCTAAAATATTCTTTTCTGTGGATTCCTGCATGTTTGTGGAATTTCTAGTACAGCAAAACAAAATGTAAAAAGATATAGATCTGGGGCTTCTCTGCTCTTCGATATCATGGAATATCCAAACAGAGGGATCTCTACAAGGTGGATGAGACAGTGACTGAGAGCTAGGCACGGCTGATAACAAAAAACACAATACTGCTTAAGGTAAGGCAGACAAAAACTGGGAAACTGAGAGGATACTAAGCAGAAGTGCTAGAAAGGAAATGTGGTAAAATGCTGAGCCAAAAGGCTAGATTGAGAGCCTGCTCAACAACGAGGCTAAAGATCATTACCTGTATTACAAGACGGAGAAATGGGAACAAAGGGAAAGACTAAGGCCAGTTTGGGGATGGTAATGAAAAGACCGGAGGCTGGAGTAAGGTAACTGTAGGCCAGTCAGACTAAAAAACAAAATCACAGAGAGAGTTCCTGGAGTGTGTCTGCAGTTGAATGACACTTTTCATGGATTGTAGCTGCTTGGGTTGTGTCATGTACCTGATGGAACGAAACTATGAGTGTGGTCAAAAGATCGATCTGCAACTTTCAAGTAGACCCAGCAAGTAAAATGTCTCAGATCTTAAAGATATGGGACTGAACTCTGCAACACAGAGATGTCCAGCATAGATCAATGCATCTCCTAGAAGGATGGTTACTTAACTCTGTGGTTTTCTTTTCATCATTTTCATCACTAGGATGTTTTTCTTGCTAGGTTTGAAATAAATAGAGTATTTACACTTATTTTCCTTTCATTTTTAATTTGAAAATCCATTCCTAATCTTATCTTTTCCATGATCAAATTTTGGTTAGGCTGTGTCTCAAATTTCTTTCCAAGATGTATGAATTCAAAATACTTCAGCTGAAACAAGAGGTGCTAAAATGGTGTATTTTAAGGTTACTGTAATGGATATCAATATTCTTACTTTAGTTGGGTCAGAGGTAAGCAGTTATAATTTTTTTCTTTTTATTGAAAATGAGTGTCCCTACTGTGACTGTTGAGAAGGAGATCACATTCCAAGCATCAGAAAGCATTGTGTTGTATCTACATAGATTTTTGTAGTCTGTGGGAATGTAACTTGTTTGCTTTAAAAAGAAGCATGACATATCTAATAATTAACCTCCAAAAGTAAATCAAGGGCTCTTTTTCAGCCATTCTTTCATATCTTGAAAACCCAACTTTGTTCAATGATGTCAACTTGGAAGGTATGAACAATGCAGAATGATTCTATACTTCTTTTTAACACTCTACTGAAATCTTGATCTGTCTTTTTTTTTTCTTTTTTTTTTGTGGAGGTAGGGACCCAAGAGGAAAGATTACTTGGAGGAAGAGAGGAAATAGAGTTACTTTTCACTTGTAGACATCTATAGAAACCTTGGACTAAGAAATATCTATTAACTGTAGAAACGGCAGGTGATGACAGCATGAGTCAATTTTTCCCCTTCAATGAGTAAGATCCTTAGAAAAGTTTTGTTTGAGGATATTAATAAATCTATTCCATGCAAAAAATCTGTCATGATACAATACTTTACCTCACCAAGGAAAAGTTTTTCTTTTTTCCTTCACTCATTCATTACTTACCTAGGCTTTAACCTTTCCAACATCCCCTGAGTTAACTTACAGTACAGGCTTTTCTACAATGATTTATGTATCACATGACGAAATATTCATAGTGAGCTACCTTTTCTCTAAAATAACCCCCTAAGTAATTTTTATTTGCCCTTTTAAAAATATTTTTTTACAGTAGTTGATGTCATTTTTTTCCCTGATTAAACAAAACCATTTTTGCAGTGCATAATTTTATTAATGCCTTTTTATAAGCAAGTTGAATTTGGCTTACAACTATACATAAGTAAAAAGTTGGTGAGCTTAGCAATAATGTAATATATTTTTCATAACCAGATGAATTAACCTTATTGGTATCAAGAAATAATAGCATCTTTGTAGCCATAACCCATAAACTTTCTGAACTGAGACACATATGGCCAAGAATCTGGTGGTAGATTGTGCCTGGAGGCTGAACGGCTTCAGCTGCACCGGGTCCTGGGAGGTCCAGGTCTCTTTTCTGCCAGCCAGTGTATGATTTCATCTCTGCTTCTGCCTGCTTTCTAACTGTGAGTATATTTTCTATATTTTGCCAGAAAAATCTCCTACACAAATTGAAATGAAGTGGAAAATCAGTCATTTTAAATACAGACCATTTATCTAGTGCACACTAGTTTGCTTTCAGGGATGTACTGCTGCTGTGTTAGACCTTATCAGAAAAGTTCTCTTAAAATATTTTGCTGCAGTCACATTCTTGGCCGGAAATAAAATTTATTTTGGTGATTTCACTGAGAAAAATGTAAGAAATGTGCTGAATAAAAAGACCTTATAACATATTTTTACTTATTTTTGCAGTCTTTAATTATGGCAGTGACAATGAACACATGAATTGTAATTTCCATTGGAAATGATTGCTTTAATTTCATTCATTTACAGAATGCTTTTCTAATGTACTCTCCAGAAGATACTGAAAACTTTGAAATGTTGAAATTTCCTATAAAGTTGGTATCTTCAATTTTTTTTTTGTATAATCAGTACTAAAAAGACCAGTTGCATTTAAGACAATGGTAAAATACTAAAACAAAAAATCAGATGTGAGGTATCTGACAATGTCTAATGAAATGATACAGGGAAGAAACTACTGGAATCGTAATTGGACAAATTATTTCAGCTTGCCAATTACTGCACATAAGCATTGAAAAGAAGAGGTAAACCATAATGAGCTAATTATTACTGAACTAATACTTAGCTGTAATTAAGGATTATTTCTAATATTTTAGGTTCTAATTTTTTAATCAATATTCTATCCACTGAAACAAAATATTTCCCTAATGAGAGGTGTTGGTTCTTGTCTTTCTAAGTCACCAGAAGAAACTCCTAGAAATAAAAGGGGAGATAAGTTCATCTGGAGAAAAAAATCATGAAAAAATTGTAAAGGAACTAATAGACTACAACTTTCCAAAATTGTGGTTTCTAACAAAGATTGCTGTAAATATAGAATAAAACATTTTGAGTGCATAGAAATATTTATCTTTAACTAGAAAAAACATCTAAATGAGACAACTAGACTATACCAAAATTATATTTTATTTTAAATTTTTTTTTAAGTAATTATGTCAATGTTGTCTTGATTAAAGGGGAACACCAGTGTCTAAACATAGCAAACAATCTTGGAGGCAGAAAAATCCAGTTTGTTTGTTTTTCTAAAATCTTAGACTACTGGAGATAATTAGAAGTTTGCCAGTTATAGAATCACAAAATGGTTTGGGTTGGAAAGGACCTTAAAAATTGTTCAGTTCCAACCCCACTGCCAAGGGCAGGGACACCTTTCAGCTAAAGATCCTTTTTAACAGTCATCTTGTCTCACTGCTAGAGATGTTATCCTTGCAGCTAGTGTAATCTGACTGTTCTAGTCAGAATACTTATGATTTTGGAGAAAGATAGTCCTCTTGTTCAATTACCTTTTCATTTGTGAAGAAACTAAATGCAGCACCAATACTTTGAATAAAATAGTAACTTGCATTAGAAGCTAGAATTTAAGGAATCAGGTGACACTCCTTATTGAGGTACAAAATGCTAACTACAAATTATAATTATTACCCTAGGAGGAATATGCTGTATTACTGCAGTTATGGGTTTGAAATACATTGTGGATTTTTAAGTCTTAATCCAACAGTAGTGTTATCTGTTGTTTTATTTGCTGAAATAAATAACGGTAGGACAGTCATCCATTTGTCTTATATTTTCTGGGGATTTATTGTTTGCTTGGCTTTTGGTGTGGGTTTTTTTGGTTTTTCTCACCTGAAATATTTTTGCTGATGAATGGGAGAGATTTGATCCTCTTGTAAACCTTAACTCTTTTTTCAGTGTAGAATCCTATTCTTAGACCTTTAGAATACTCTGCTTTGAGCCTTTCTAAAAGTGAGGCAGGAAAAGCAGAATTCAATCAGAATTAATTTAAGAAAATGTAATCACATAGCAAGACAACTAAATTAAATATCCACCTCTTAATTACATAGTATTTCAGGAAAAGGTGCAGTTAAAACACTTCACCATTTTTAACATACTAACTGAAATGGTCCTTCTGTTGTCACTGTTGTTTTTACTGAGATGCATCCAAGCAAATGAGGGCAGAGGTGTCTGTGTCTCTGGACATCTATGGATGCTTCAATATGATATGATCTGTCACATTATCTACTGTTCTTCAATAGGTTCTATTTTTAATATATTTTTTAGTTGGTTTAGTGTTTGTCCTGGAACCCATTCTGCTTCCTTGACAGTCAGAAAGCACATATTCTAAGGAGAGGTTCTATTTTTAATATATTTTTTAGTTGGTTTAGTGTTTGTCCTGGAACCCATTCTGCTTCCTTGACAGTCAGAAAGCACATATTCTAAGGAGCTTGTTTCTGGGTAATTGTAATAGTCACAGTACAATGAGGTTTAGGATGGAATTTATATTTATTTTGTTTTCTCATCCAGTGTACCTTTTTTTCATGTGGAGTGGAGAGGAGAGATGCTCTCCTGAGAGAAAAGTGCATTATCCTTTGGAATTAAGGAGGGAGGCATTTCAGGTCCAGTTCCTAATCAGTAATCACCACTGAAAATGCAGTCACCCCCTTAAACTTTTCTTGTGAGGAAGTAAGAACACACATGTATCTGCTTATTCCCTTTAGCCTATGCATGCAGATCTGTGTTAGACACTTTGTTCTTCCTTTTTAAATTAATTTTCTTTTCTGTGATCCTTTTGCAAGCATATCCAATATAGATATAAATCTGAGCTCTTCAAGTTATGTTGAAAACTTAGACCTTTCATATATGCATATAAAACAAAATCCTAAGAAAACTGCATGCTAAATGCTGGTAGTTCCTTAGGCATGTCTGTCACCAACAGCCTGTGCCTCCAGAGTTAAGAACCAGACTATAAACACAAACTCAGCTCATCATCATTCTCCTGAGAGGGAAAGAGAAACATAAAAAAGTTAATATCACACTAACATGGAGAATCAGATGAGAATATAACCTTTGTATTCTGGTAATGCATTTTGCTTGAAGTGTGCTCTTCTGCTTTCCTTTTTCACATACACACTAGAATCTTCACATTCTCAATTTTTTTAACCTTTGCACTTGAATTAGCCTTCAGAAACTTCCTCATGTCATAAGAAAAAGGTGAAACTTTTTTTACCATCTAGTCTTTCGGGAGAAGTATTTCAAAACGTCTTTCTGGAAACATACTAATTTCTGTAGTACCAGAAAACCCATCAATTGTATTTATAATGTCTTGTAAAGGAGGTTCTAAAATATGGTAATTCCTACTGAAATAGGTCTTTAAATTTTTATAACTAAATAAGTATTTGGATGAATGCATCCTCACATAAGGCTAGTTAATCATTTAGACTCATTGTTAGAAAAGTTCTGATCCTCCTGTTTGAGCCAGAAAAATGCTGCTTCAGGATGAGAACTCAAGCAATCATAAAACACATTTTACACATTTTAAGCTGTGCTGAACTGACTGTAGAATCTTTAAAAGACAAGGAAATGTTCTCCAAAATGTGCTCACACATTCAATGCAGTTATTACTCATCCCTAGCCTGATTGCTATAGCATAGGTTTTTCTCCAGTGGTTGACTTTATAGTGAAGATTTGTTCAGTAGAAGATTTTTGTGTAGAAGGGAGCTATAATCCAATAAATTACTGTTTCTTTGGAGTTTGCATGGGGGAATTATTGTAATGTTTCTGTTGAGAATGTCTTTGGTTTGGTTGTTTGGACTATAGCTTTAGCCTCCATGCTAGACTGCTTGAAATATAACCTTTAGAAATGCATTTCAAAATGAAGTTATTTGATTGAAGCTCTTCATCATGTACATTTTCATGTTCCTTGACATGTAAAGCTGTCAATCATTTTAATATGAATTACAATTTTCTATGTAAGAGCATGGTTTTGGTTAAGAATGAGCAGAGAAATTAGTGAATCTACAAATAATAGAAGTTTCAGCTTAGACAAAAAAATAAAAGGCTTATTTGAAGAAAATATTGTTTCCCTTAGTGAAATTCTATTCAAGAATAAAATATCTATATTTAGTGGTCCAAATATGAGCAGTAGGTGCAAGAGAACTGTTCAGCTTATACTACAGGTCAGAACTTAGTTGCTGTAACATTAGTGCCAAAAGTTGTTTTAAATGTTCTTAAGTGCTGATACCTCCCACTTCCAGCAGTCTTTAGCAAAGGCTGTAGTTTTCTTGAAGATCAAGGCAGTTGTGCCTAGCAGTATCTTCCAGAAAGTAGTTTTGCTGACTTGTCAGTAGAGGTAGCCTTTAGTTGCCTAAGTCTAATTATCAGATACCATTTGAGAGAGACTTAATAGCCATGACTGCAGGACATGACATGGGGACTGTTGAGTTCTCGCAGATTTCTAATTATGGATAGAGATTAAATCCTCTTTTATACTTAGACATTTTTTTTCTCATTTTTGGAATTATTTTCTTAGGGAAATAGTCTGCTAACTTGAATTTAGCCTAAGTATAAATATTTATTCTTAATTTTCAGTGTATCCATTGCTTTTTGTTTTTCAGTAAAGGAATTGATTTAAAGGAACTACCTATTGCTGTTTCTCCATAAATCCCTACCTAGGAATCTGTCATGATGCAGGACTACAGAGTTCATTTGTCCTCGTATTTCCATGTTTGCGTAGTGACTGTTATGATGACTTGTCAGCACTTGGGGGTCTTCACTTGGTTCATGTTGATGTTTTCTTCTTTCTCAGTCTAGGATCCACTTCTATGTTTTCTAAACTGCTCTTACAATTGCTCTTTTTTTCATTGGCCTGCATCTGCAGTTTACATCTGAACTTACCACGTATATTGCCATCTACATTTGTCAGTAGCTATTTTTTTCTTTTTACTTTTAATTATTCTAAAGATCGGTTTTGTCCAGCTTACGGTTTTGAAGTCATTAGCTGACCATGGGTGAGCATTTACAGCCATGATGTCTCCAGTGCCACCCTGTGTCTCAACTCATCATCCTACAGGTGCACCTCTATGCAACATCCTGTGTCCCCTCTTCCTAAGGTCTCAGCTGTGATACCAGGCCTATATTTCTTAATACAGCATCATTATGTTAGTCATAAAACCACTGAGGTATGGCCATATAAATATAAGATAGCCACAGCCACCTGGCCAATTATTAAGAAAAAACCTCTGCTAACAAACCAACCTGCTAAAGCAGGCAATTCAGCTAAAGTTTAGAAAGAAAAAGTCTAACCTCAGTCCTGCAGGTATAAAGCTTGCAACCTCTTTATTGACAGTATGAATAGTGTATTATGGGACTGCAAGGTTATGATATGTATATAATTAATACTGATGAAAGACAACTTTTTACAAACCTCACCTTTCTACATATTCTGCAGGCAAATGCAATAGGAGTAGCATCCTGGCTGACTCAACAGCAGTCGTTCTGGTTAGTACATTGGATAATGCAAGAGATTGAGAACACCAGATAGTATTTACTAAAGAAGGATGATGTACTTGGGCTGGGAAAACAACACCATCTGCTTTAAACTTGTTCAAAAAATTCTGACCCAACATTTCATGCTCTAGAAGAGATGAATAGCAGAAAGGTTTCAGTGCATTTGTGAGAAGTGAGATGAGTTATAGAGGAAATTTTTTTACAGTAGCACTTTAATTTCTGTTTCACTTCTTCATATTCCTTCTCTCTAAGCTGCTCTTCAGGAGTAATTCAGCAGTTAACTTTAGTCTGCCTTATATGTCTTTCCTTTTAGGAAACAATTATGATTTTCATTGTTCAATTGCAATGCTGTCAAAGAATGTTTTAAAGTGCTGAGAAAGTGTTCCCTTATTCCTCACTAAATAGAGGAATGTAATTATACTCCATCTTTTGCAGAAGAGTACTGTGTAAGAACATACTCCTTGTTGCCTTAGAACTCAGAAATGAATATGACCAAGAAAGGTTTTCGGGAGAAAAATTATATAAGTTTTGTTTGGAAACCATAATTGTCCTTTAAAGTACTTACTGGCTTTTTGTTATACCCAGGACTATAGTCTAGGGGATAACAGTGCATTCACAGTTAGATATTCCCATCTGTGGGAATCCTCTTTATACACCCATAGTCTTGTGTTTCTGTTCCATGACTTTGGTTTCTTCAGGAAAAATTCTTGGCAAGTACAATTATAACATTCTGAGAATGAGCGTAATCACCTGCTAATACATTTTTTATTACAATGTGTTTCCTACTTCAAATCAACTCTGAATTTTAACCTTTACCTCGTGTGAACTTTAAACACTTGGGCTGTTTAAAGTATGCATGAGGAGTGTCTCCTGTTCCCTGTACACCCTAGCACATGCACGGGTACAATTTTGAACCCAACTTCCATGATTTAGGTGCAAAAGAACTAAGACAGGAATGAACCCTCATCTTTTGTCCTTTTCTTGAATGAGGTGCTCACGCTGCTGTCCAATGACATCCAGTCTGAATACTTAAATAAGCCTAATAAACATCTCTGTGTATAAATCCAGTAGACACCCACACTGACACAAAGAAAAAAAAGCATGGCTTCTACAAGAAATAATTCCTAGAAATTAACTGTAAAACATACTAAAACCAGATCTTACCTAATCCTTCTGAGCAACAGAATTATCTCCAGGGGTTTCGTAGAGTTAAGTTTTTAGGATCGGCAGTCAAGAAACAAAAATTTTCTTCAAGATAAGTCATTGTAAAACTGTATTAGTTCTTTCCCCCCTCCCCCCCCGCCACTGGAACATCATTTAGAAACCCAGACTAAAATCCTACCTAAGCTTTCAAATTCAAGGAAAACTGGTAACCTGGTAATCTGACCAGTGATTTTTAATACTTTTCCTATTGACATATTTAAAGTATGAGGCTCTAACAGATTTTAAAGTCTTGAAAATAAAATGCCATAGAGGGGATATTAGGAAGTACTTGGTGCTTCTGTGAAGCCATGTACTTCACATACATAAACACGATGGACATCATGTGAATATTACTACCAGACAATTTTAGTGCTGTCATTTTAAACAAGTGCAGCTTTTGTTAAGATGCCATTAATTTTTATTTAATTAATGCCTTGGTTTTAAAGATTGGGAACATTCTGAAGCCACATTGTTATTCTATGCATCATCTTACTCCAGGCTAATTTATTTTCATGTCTGCATTCTTTGGGAGTGTCAGATTTGTTTATTCAGAGCAGATAAATCTGCCATGTGGTAAATGATAAGAAGGAGATGGTCAAGTATGTTATGTTTCTAACCCTCTGAATTCTGTCAAAACTATTGTAAAAATGTGTGATATATTTTGAAAGGAAGAGAATAATGTGTTGTTTTATTCTGTGGAACACTTGTGAATTCTATATAGAATACTATTAGTCTAGAAATTGAATGTATCAGTGTACTATAGAGAAATGAGTTTTTGAATATAATGTTCTGCATAAAATGGAGAATGCTATTTATCATATTATTTGGCATTTAAATAGAAGTTTTCTGAGACTCTAAGCATTTTATTAACATTTATTAAGTGAGGCACATGACACATTCTTTGAGGTAAGAAATTCTCCTATTAAATTAAGAAAAAAAGATAACAGCATAGAGTTAGTGGTTAGTCAGAACCATCCTCATCTGCCTTTCTTAGGCTTCTTGCTTCTATGAGACCACAGTCCTTCATTCCTTGAAAAGGAATAGGATACCAAGAAGCCAAAGAAAATCTAAGATTTAGTTTATACTGGCTTATTTCATTAAGTAAAACATTAGGGTGTATTAGTTTATATCAGTTGTTTGTTGTTATGTTATTGCTGTTCTGAAATATGGAATAAAATTCTCTATTAACTCTTGTTAGGCTGGTGGGTGATGATCTTTTAAACTTTTACTACTACTACTAATGAACCATTCAAAAGAAGTCTTTTATTTAAAGATATTTCTTAGCATAAGAAATAAAACATCTCATTGTATTTACACATACTTTCATTTAGAAAATATATATTTAGTTAAATTTATTCTTTGCTATAATTTTTAATGACTCCTAGATGTTGCAGATAGAGGTTTTCATAAATTAATGATAATTATCCCGCTGATTTGTTGGATATAAAGGATTTGTTATGACAGAACGTTGAAAATAGAAAGGAGACTGTTCATTGTGATATCTTAAAACTGAATCTATCTTTGACTTCTTAAATATTTGTGATTGACCAGGTGCCAGTGCGCCCTGTTATAAGTACAGATTTGCTAACAGAAATGTGTTAATAACAGAAAGCTATTTGCTACTGTCATAAATCATGTCATATCCCAAACAGTTTTGGAATGACATTACATTTGGAAGATCAGTAACTAGCTGTATCTCTGTAGTTTGCCCTGAAGTTCTTACTAGTAATGAGAGTTTAAGAGCCTTCAGGACCCTCAAGGAGAGAAGTAAAATGAAGCCACTAAATTTTATATTGTGGTGAGGAACAAATCCAGATGAACTTGTAAAAGTGTCTCATAAATTTGGTGAAAATATATTTTTCAACTGACTGATTAAAAAAAAAGAAAATATTAAAGAAGTTTGAACTAGTTTTTAAAGTGTTCAATAAGAACAAAAAGCAGTTAAGGATTTCTTATGCTAAGAAAAGTATTGTGGGTTTGATCCCTGTATGGGCCATTCACCTAAGAGCTGGACTCTATGATCCTTGTGTGTCCCTTCCAACTCTGAATATTCTGTGCTTCTGTGATTTAGATGCACAGGATTATAAACTAGAGCACAGAAATAAATCAAACCATATGCTTCTGTTTTCAAAAGGTATTGCAGAGCCCTGGACATTATGGAATGTTTCTGCACAGAGATGTTCTGTAAGTATGAACTGAGAAATGGGTGGTCTTTCCTTGAGAACACCTGCAAGAGAGATTTTGAACAGGACCAATTATCTGCCTTGCTCTTTCTCATTCATAGTCCAATGTAAGGTGGAACACTGTGCATTGAAATTTGCCTTGTGAGTATTGAGATCTGATAGTCTGTGCAGACAGGATAACCTACAACATTGGAACAAGGTCCCTTTGCTCCCTTCTGGTGGAAATACGCTTCAGGCAATCCTTCTCAATGTACACATGAATAGTTCAGGTTCTCTTAAAAAACTTGCGATGAATAGGAAATCCAACATAGTATTCTTTACTAGTTCTTCTCTGTTTTACCTAATTCTCCTGGGATTTTCTTTTTGCTTGCTTTTCTTTTAGCTTTGTTTTGGTTTTTTGGGGTTTTTTAAGAGACTTTAGGAATCCTCTTTCATTTTTCTTGTCACAAGCCATAATGCAAGAGTTGAGGACTTTTCTAAACCTAGAAGTTTAATGAATAGTAGACTAGACAGGGTGACACACTTTGTCTTAAACATCAATTCCCCACGCCAAAAACAAACAAACAAACAAGGCTATTTGACCACTGCTTGTTCTATCTGTTCATTCCTTCCAATATTGCAGTTTTATGCTAAAACCGAAAATCTGAAACTATGTAATGTAAAAGATCCCTACAAAGAGTAGAAAAATATTTTATTATTTTTGAGATGTTTTTCCTATTTAAATAAAAAAGAAAAATAATCTACTTATGTGATTTGACTTTCCCTCAAGTTTCTTTAAATGAAGCACGACGAATGTGCCTAGCATGCTATATATAAGATAGGTCTTTCAACACACCATGGACCATGAAGGACTAAGATGACTTTATCTGGAATCTGCAGTGCAATAGAATTATCTACACCATACACGAAAAGGACAATAACAAATCCTATCCTCTTCAAGAAAAGTATTTTTTGTCCCTTTTTATAAAACTATTTTGGAGGTGATGAATGAAACTGATTTTAAAAATAGAAGTTTAAAAATGAGATAATTTTCTTTGTATTGTCATGAAAAGTGTGATTTCTGGGGTTTTTTCCTAAATTTTTATAAAACTATCCCAGTAAAACAGACAAAAGTTTTCTTCTCTTTTCATGACAGTGTCTTTTTACTATTATTATTCTTTGTTACTTATGTTATTTAATAACAAAATATTATCTCAGAATCTTCTGATTTGCAAGGGACCCAGAAGGATCAAGTGAAACTGTTAAGTGAATAGCCCCTACAGTGATTGAAGCCATGAGCCTGGTGTTATTAGCACAGGAGACTAACCAACTGAGCTAACCTCAGGGTCAATGACGAAATTAATTTAACTTGAATCATATTTTTCAAAATGAAATTATAAAAACTGATAAGTATTAAAAAACCAGTCCTCCACCTCCTCCTTGCCGCTGCTGAGCAGATCAGAGGTGGATAGTGATTGTAGTTGGCCTGTAACTGTTGGCCTCTGCCAATACTTCCTCACACTTGTCCCCTGCTCTAGTGTGGGCACTTGATGGGCAGAATCCTTCATGAAGTGTCCCAGTGTGGGGTCCCTGAAGCAGAGAGTCCTTCAGAATAAACTCGATTCAGTGTAGGCTCTGCATGGGCCACAGTTTCTACATTGCTTATCACGGGATGGTTGATGTGGAAAGGGTCCTCTGGAGGCCATCTGGGCCACCCCAACTACTCAAGCAGAGCCACATAGATCTGGTTTCCCAGGACCATCTCCAAGGCTGGAGAATCTACAACTTCCCGGGGTGACTTGTATCAGTGCTCAGTCGCCCTCACAGTATAAAAGTGTTTCCTGATGTTCAGAGCTAACCTCCTGTGTTTCAGTTTGCACCCACTGCCTCTGGTTCTGTCACTGGGCACTACTGAAAAGAGCCTGGCTCTGTCCTCTTTTTACCCTCCCTTTGTCTATTTACATACGTTAATAAGATCCCTCTGAGCTTTCTCTTCTCCGGGCTGAACAGTCCCATCTCTCTCAGCTTTTCCCTGCAGGAGAAATGCTCCAGTCCTTTAATCAGCCTTATAGCCCTTTGTTCTACTCTGCCCAGTATGCCCATATCTCTTTTGTACCAGGGAGTTGAGAACTGTAGGGCTTCTGTTACTGTCCCTCACAGAATTCTTCTGGATATGTTATCCAGCTGTAGGATGAGCGAGTTCATGGTGTGCTGGGTGAAAATCAGGCCCTGCAGGAAGGGACCTGGGGCTGCTGGTTGACATGAGTCAGCAGTGAGCCCTGGTAACCCAGAGGGCAAACTACATCCTGGGATGCATCAAATATGCCAAAACTAGCCGGACAAAAGAGGCCATTGTCCCACTGTACTCAGTGTTGGTGCATGTGTAAGTGGATGGCTTTATTTAATAAACTGTGGATTTTTACTTTTAGCAGTCTGTGCTATTGAAATGGATTAACAATTCTCTAAGGTCAAATGAAATCTATAGAGTTTAGCCAGTTGGACTGCTTCTACAGCTTTCTTCTTTTTTTTAATTGTTCTGTGTAGTACATTCATTATGCCTAGCTTTTCCAACTACAAAATAAACCACCATGTGTTTCTGAGAGGATAGGAAAGATTAACTCATCCACTGGAGATTTTTCAAGTGTTTGTTTTCATAAATGCAATTCTATTTCTCCTTTTCCCATGTTAGAACAAAACTTAACTAGAATCTCTAATCTTAGTAGTGAAGGTTTGCTTGGCCTTTCTGTTGCCTAAATGTTGTGCTGATCGTGGTTAATGTTTTACTTTTGTAAAAGTGATTTTTGTCTATGTGGGAGAGTAATATCCACCATAAAGGTCATGACTTGTGAAGATACATGAAGTGAAGTGAGTGGCATAAAACAGTAGGTAGCAAAGCATTGTACAATTCAGTGAACAATAAGGTCAATTACTTCATATCTACTTGCAGTTCAGCACAGCTGGATGGAAAAAATCACAATATCTGACTGGCATTCTGTAGCAGTTTAATGCAGAATAATAATAGAGTTTAAATTGCCAGTTTACCAAAAATGTCATTCTGAGTGGGCAAGCACAGAAATGAGAAGCCACCTGTCTGTCAGAAAGGTATTACAAAGAGAACTGAAAAGTATTAGTAGAACAGAAAAGAAAATAGTAGACAGCACATTGCTTGTTAAACTAGGGGTCTGACATCCTAGATTTTCATACACATTTTGTCTTAAAACTAACCGGTTTGACTATTGCAGGAATTCTGTACTATTTAAACACTGTTAGTAGCTTTTTATAAAGTCAATTTGCATCAGTAAAAGTTCCCAAATAATCAACATCTAAATTCAAAAGTTCATTTGCACTAGTAAAGTTCTTTAAAATAAATGAGTACTGAGATTATATATATTACTTCAAGTACTGCACTCCAGTGGAAAATTTGAACAGTAAAGATTAACTCCCTAAATGCATAAGAAACATGAGGCAGTACTCTAGTAAGGAGAAAGAGAATTAAAAAGTAATACAGGACAGTCAAAGAAGAATTTAGCATATACTGATAAATATGCAGTGAAAAGATCATTTTATGTCCTTAAAATCATTAAAAGAGGATGAACTTGCCTGGGAAAGCCATAAATATACTTTCACAAACTTTGTAATTTCAAAAAGTTGACAGGAACTTTTAAAGAAGTACAATGGTTTTGATATGATCTTCCCAAATTTTATATCAAGTCCACTGCTACAAACAGTTCAGTGCTTGCAGGCAAATTCAGAAAGGAAGTGATTTTAGAACTTGGACAATATCTTTATAAGAATATTTGTGGTGTTACATGAAATAGATTAACTAAGATGGGCTATCCTCATTGTATAAAGAAAGCTACTATATTTTAATGATTATTAGGTTTTCATATGCAGTTTAGAATATTTGGTTCAGGTTTATTTTGTCCAGAAATTAGGTGATAAAATTTTTAATATTTTTCATTGTATCATTTTTATTGTGTAGGTTAAACATGTTTTTAATAGTAACTCAGAAACATAAATGCAGTGATAGGATTTGTAAAACAATTTTTCCTTTCAATATTTTTTGTTTCCCTGTGTCAGGTAGTATAGGGCTGCAAAATTGTAATGAACATCTTGATTATGAAATTTACTTTATCTATAGGATTTCTTATTTTCTTCAACATATCCATTACAATATCCTCTGTGTATTATCCTTCCATTGGGGTTTCCAGCAGTACCATATAATATGGGGGTTTTGCACTGTACGTTTAAAGCCCACATTCCTTGTTAAAAGTCATACAGCATAGTTCTTTTTCAGTTTTTCTGAACCTACCAACTTCTGTCTCTTTTGATGTTGCAGGTGAAGTTGCTACATAGAAAGGAGCCTTGTCACCCATATTTCTGTCTAACTCTTCACATCACGGGTCATCCAGCTGTTTCACTATGTCTGCTGTGAAGGAAATGCAGGAATCCCAGAACCAGGTGATGGGAAGGACAGAGATAGAAATTAAAATGGCAGCTGGCAGCAGAAAGCTTTTGTTGGTAATTATCTTGAATTTGATTAGCAGCAGAGTCCACACAGCTTAAAAGGCTAGTGTTCTGGCTATTTTCAATAAGAAACCTGGCAGTGAGATTTTCAGTTTATGCCTAACTCAGAAGAACAGAGTTTTCCCTCAAAACAGTGAAATAGGAAGTTCTGTTACTCAGGGGAATATATCCTATGCATCACAGGGAATTCTTTCTTGCAAACATTTTCAAATAGAACCGGCATAATTTCGCACACTTTTTCTGAGTTAGAGGTTAGTAAAAACCTGGTAGATGCCAGTTCATATGTTTCTCCTAGTATCACAGCTTTTACTTTCATACTTCTAAGAAATGAAATTTGTGTTGGCTGGTTGTTAGGTCAAGTGCTAATTATAAGTTAGTTTTCCTTGATGAAGAACCAGAGAGTTTGTGCCAAAGATAAAAATCTCCTTCTTTTAGACAGAGAGTAATCATGGTACCGGTAATGAAGGAATTGTTTCTCATGTGAATGTGGTAATTCACACTTGGCTTTTTGCAGCATGAGAACATTCTTTTACAACAAACATTATCCATTCCTAGAAGCTTGCTGCCAGCTTAAATGAATAAATGGTCTAATTTAGTATGGCAGCATTTTTAAATTTAATAAAATAAAATTAACTTTAGTGCTGTTATCAGTGTACTTGGCTGTTGTCTATATGACAGTTCCTTGGGAAAATTATGATTGACCGCTCTCAAGGCAGCAGTTCGAATACAAAGGGTAATAGACACAGGAAAATAAGACAAAAGTGAATAAAATTGTGTGGTCTTGTAGTTGCTGAGATGGCAATGTCAGCAAGTTCTGATCTTTTCATTCAGTCTTGCAACATACATACAATTTTTGCCTAGCTGCCAAGCTCTAAAAATGACTGTTTCTAGCTACACTGGCTGTCTCCGATAATTTTTTTTTTCTTTTTTACCTGGGTAATGCCCTTTTCTTCCTCGTCATGAGAAAAAGAAAACATCTCTTGCTAACCCAAATTTATAGATCAGTCTGGAAGCAATCATAATTAAATTCTGTTTAGTCATACCAGTAGTTCAGGGAGAAGGTTACTGCTAGAAGTTTTCTCTATGCAGGGTATATTGACATAAACATCCCAAGATAAAACCTGACAACTACACTTTCTTCTGAGCTCCAAGTCAGTTTTTAGCTCCTTACTTGTGGTAGGGATTGTGAAGTACATAAACTTTCAATTCTAACAATTAGTTCCATTTTTTGTTTTCCCAAATCACTTAACAATAATAATAAAAAGTATTAAAAATTAAAATATAGCCTCAATTTTCTAAACTTCCTTCCCCACATATGAGACATTTTTTAAAGTACAATTTTAATCCTTATTTTGTCCTTCAGTTTCTTCAAAATTGATAGATAGTTGTAGAGCACTGTTCGAGTCTACAGACTCCTTTTCCTGTATGAAATTCTAACAAGGGTTAAGAAAAGAGCAATTACTCAATTACTAGGTAATCGCATTAACTTACTCTTCAACAGTAGTATTATCTAAGATCTCAAATACCAGAAGAATTTATGTAAAAATAGTATATTAGTTACCTTCTTCTGAAGTTAGGTCAAGAAACTCACTATCAAATGAGCGAACAGACTTTTTAGTAAGAGGAGAAGAATGAGGCAAATTTCAAGGGTTGCAGTAGTCTATGCAGTAAAAGGCAGTAATGTCTAGAAGTACCTCTGTGGTTTCTCACTACAGCTGCAATTCTGAAGTTGTTCAATCATTTGTAGCACTTTGAGAGAGCACAAAAAGTCTCTCCTTTTTTTTTCAGTATTCATGTCTTTTTCTAAAACCAAGATGAGAAATTTGCTCTAGAGTTTATTTAAAAATTAACGAATGTAAGTTTTTTATATTGTTTTGTATAATTTTCATTATTTTGAGAAATTAAAGATAAGAATAACACACTACATTCTCAGATATAACCTGAGAGAAATATGTACTGCAGGTTATCTTTAACGGATGACAACAGACATCACACATAACAGTGTGCCCCCATTAAATAACCTGCTAGATATAAGGTATTACATAATGGCAGCTTAATGAAGAGTGACAGAGAAGCTCTTAAATACACTGTACCTGCATCTGCTGCCAGTGGTACATCATTCCATATGTAGTCTCACTGAAACCAATTGTGGACAGAATTATTTTGCTAAATTTTGAAGAAATGATCTAAAACACGCATGTTTGAACGTATGCATTTATCTTATATCGAATTTCAGTACAGGACTTTTAAATGTCTGTGTAAAAGTGGGTATAAGTTTTAACTGAGCAAAGACTAGAGGCTCTATTCACCTAAATGTAAATTTTTGGTGGCTATTTGAGAGAAATAAACTGAAATAAAACGACACAAGAAGGAAAAAGTTACAATTATCTGTCCGTCCTGCAAGTAAGGAAGGAGCTCTAGCAAGCTGCTCTTAAATTACACAAACAGGTTATAAAATGAAGGCATAGATATTCCACGTTGCTTTTTCATGTCCTCTTGTGAGGTAGAATGCCACTAAGTTAGACTGATGGACCCACTGGGAATCTTTCTAAAGCTTATTCCTCTCTTGCACATATACTGCTGGTGTTTTCACAGATGTATGGGAAATTGCAGCATAGTAGCAGTAACAAGTTTACAGGTGAGATTAAGGGGTTCTGAACCGTGAGGGAACACCTGGCCTTTGTGAAAAACTGGCAGTTGATGCTCATGTTTGTTATCTGCGGCCTCTCCAAAAAGGAGTCTATTTAAGACTGTGGTCTACTTAAGAATATTAGTATAGAAAGTATATGCAACTACTCTTCAGATTGTTAGATGACAAAGATTTTCAGTATTTTGAAAGAATCTGAGGACACATTATGTAGAGAGTTTTGCTTTGATTTTTATTTCTGAAACACAATAGAACTGGAGAGAGACGACTACAGGAAGACCAAAGGATGTAGTGAAAGGCCTAAATGAATCTTCAGTGTGAGATGCAGGTAATGACCTCCAATATGCTGATATCAGTTTCTGAAAAATACTGTCCTCTGGGGTCCTGCAGATCCTTACAGGTTTCGTGCCCCAGTCTGTGGCTTAATGGCTGACCTGAATGGAGGGCAAAACAAACCTTTATTATTTGGAAGAGGAGGCAAAAGGCAGTAAAGGCACCTTCCCTACCAGAGTTAAGAAAAGGTGGTGTTAGCTCCATTAATCTTTGTAATGACTGCCTGCTATCTGTCCCCATAAGCTTCCTCTGGGGCATTGTAAACTGTAATAGGCATATTGGCTGAACAAGAAATCCTTCTCCTTTCTGTGTGAAAAGCCAGAAACTGGACCTGAGGGTTTGCCTTATGATCCTCAAGAAAATGAACTTCCATTAACTTTTTTGTAGTCTGTGCTTTATCATGACTTTAATGGTTTAATGATTTAATGGCCCTTATAATCCTGTTTGCAGATAATGTGACACTTGGTTTCACTGTAGTTTGTATTTGAATATAAAATTTTTCATGTTACAGCTTTCACACATGAGAATTTACATCCCTAAAATGTGTTTAGACTATCTATAACTTTTTTCCTTCAGCAGATTGCTTATGCATGATGAAAAATAAATTTTTACTTGGTGATTAATTTTTTCCCTCTACTTTCCACCACTTAGAAAAGCTTGGTTTTCTGTGAATACATGGACCAATTTTCAAAGAAAATGAAAATTAAAATGAAATAGGTGTGTTTTATAGCTACCTTTCCTTGAAGCAAATATATACATCTCTTCTAAAAGATAACTGCTGTTCAGCATCCCTTTCATGCAGCAATTATCTTCATTAAATTTGCAAATGATCTCCTAAACAGTGACTTATAAGATGTTAATGCTGTAGTAAACACAGAAAATTGTGTAATAAATACATAAATATACCTAGATATGAATTAACTGCTCAAGTTAATACAAATAATTTTAAGCTGGGTTTTTAGGCACATGTTTGGGAAAAAAAAGCATTTATCAGCCTAAACACACTTGACTGAGATGTGTGCTAGTCTCAGCAGGAGTGGCACATCCCATCTCAGTAGTCCTTGCACAAGAAGTATCGCAGCAAATTATATTTTTGATTGTGTGCGTGGCGTTTGGTATTTTTTGTTTATTTGTTTGTCGTTTTTTAAGAACTCAAAGAAACAGGCCTCTGTTAACATCTAGGTGTCAGAAGACATTTATATATACATATACATGTTCTCCTATGTGATAGGTGGCATATTTCTCTACATTCTGCTCACAAATGTTCTCCCTAAACTTTTCCATATCAATAAGAGGTCATTTTCTTCTAAATTATAAGGATTGTTTCTGGAATTCCTGCCTGCAATAACCAGTTATCTCTGCAGAGCAGGTATCCAATTTTTTTCTGCTTGGACAAGAAAGAAGAGCAAGGTCTGTCAAAATAACAAGTGCACACAAATTGTAGCAGGCCCTTCAACTAATTCATCATACAGGTCTAATTGTAAATAGAAAAAACCCAGTTTTAAACCCTATAGTGAAAGTAGTATTCATTGGGGTAATTTTGGCCCCACATGGTGAAAGGTTTTCTAATCTCCTTGGAGAGTTCAGCTGTACTGCATTGCAATGCCATCATATAACTCTTATTAATAAAATCATTGGAATATCTCATATTTTTGGATTTATCTTTGCCATTTAGTATAAAAAAATCTTCACTTTTAAACAAGTCAGTGAAGGGATGACCTTACTTGAGCAAACACTCCACAGAGAGGCTGGAACACAATCCTAAACTCCCCGGTTCCTCAGTAGCTACTACCAGAGAAAGACTGAAACCTTTCAATCTCCTTTCCACCAACAAAAGTCCCACTTAAGCCTAGGCTGCTCATTTAATGGATCCATTCAGGTGTGATGGTGGGAGTCGGAGGACTTCTCTGTGGGGGACTCAGTGCATAAATGTCTTGCAGCAAGAAGTCATCCATACTCTAGGCAATAGCATCCACATCTGCTAAATATTTTTAAAAGAGAACATAATCCAAAAACAGATCAAATTACTTGTATTTTTTCACTTATGCCTCACAGTCATTACACTTCCTTAATGAACATTTAATCACATCTAATTTAGCCTAAAAACCCAAATTAGGCATCTTCACTCCATGTGCAGATGCTACTTTATACAATTAGGTCAAATGCAAGATTTTCTTGAATTGAGTAGCCAAGTTGTATGTATACCTGTGCACTTCCACATGAGATTTTCCCTTTTACTTGTATGTGTCTACAAGATTTACATGAGCAGAAATTCAATTTGAACATTCATTTTCTGCCATGAAGGACACATAAATCCTAAATTAACTCTGAGAATCTGAAGATACCAGATTTTGCATTTGTATGACAGTAATAATGCCAAATTTTCTTCTTAATTAAGATATCCTAATTTCACCTAAGAGAAGCAAAATTCAGCAAATTTTTCATGTTAATTGAGGATCTATCAATCTGACAAACAGCATGTTATTAATTTAAACACAGTCAAAATAATCACACATCTCAGAGATTATAATATGCAGTTACTGACACTGGTGACAGAACACATTTCATTAGTAAGCCTTCTGTCACATGTTGGTGGCTATTCTGCCCTTAAAATAAAAAAAATCCCTTAGTAATGGAATTAAACTTACATTGTCAGTCAGAACAGCCAATAAATCAACTCTCTCTCTAATCCTGACTCAAATTTAATTTTGTTGCCTGACTATGCAGGACACTTTAAAATAAGAAAGATGATAAATAATAAATAAGAAAAATTTCCTGAGGCCCAAATTTGCATCAGCTATAAGGTCCACTGTCTCCTTTTTTTCTTCCTTGTGTATTAAAAACTCACTTTCTGGCTTATTCAAAAGAACCAATATATTTAAAAATTTGAAGCATCGGCTTACCAAGTATTTTAGGATTTAATTAGCTCACATATAGTGCTGGCCGAAAGCAGATTCCACCTCCATAGTTCATTCATATCTCAGTATCTCGCATCTCTCTAGAATTACGTATCTTGATGTTTTTAAAGTATGGGTGACATATTATTTGTATCAGTTTTACACCTGACATTTGTTTGTTTCTCTTCTCTGACAAGACGAGAAAACAATGTGTCTTGTCTTGTCTCAACACATACCAGTCAAATTCTAGCTTACAAATGTGGAGAAACATGCATCTTTTTGTCATATACATGGTTCACTGACAATTAGTTTAGATATTTGTGGACAAGAATATACCCACTATATTGTTCAGTCTACACTGTGCTTTCTCTTTCACTCAAAGCCTTTAGAGTGTACAGGACAGACAAGTTCAGTAATTATTCTTGTTCCTTCAGATTTCATAGAAATATCTTGCTTTTGGCAGTTCATATACAAGTTGAGACAATTCCGTGAGGTATTGCCACTACTGACCTCACACTTCTTAGCGAGCTGGTGAGTAGCTTGACTACTGTTGAGGAGACCTTTTTCATCCATTTTGGCAGGAAGCAGTGGAACACATTTCAGAACAGTCAATGAAATTTAGGTTAGACTGACAGAGATTAAGAGTAAAATTCTCTTGAAGACTTCAACAGCAGCTCAGAGAAGAGAACAGAATGAGTTTAGATGATAATACAGACAAACACAACTGCACACAGAGAATATGCAGCAATGTCGGAACTGGCTGCATCCACACAGGATTCAGCAAATGTTGTAATTTTACTCCTGCAAAAATCAGTGATTCTGAGTGTTAAAAGTTGGAATTGCTGCCTGTGGTATTGTTTGTCTCACTAAAGAAGACAACATAGGGCCCAATTAACTCATATTATCTTTAGTTAGTCTCAGGACATCATTCAAGCAGAAATCATGTAGTTTTTGTGTAGAGGCCGGATTTTTAAACTCCAAACAGTTTTTCACTTTGTTAGTCTTATCATATCCTGGCAAGAGCAGGATATTATGAGGGCTAAAAACAGCAGCCTTGGAAATATTTGAGAGAACCACCCCTTTAAATATATATTTCACATTTTAATTATATATATTTTACATATTTAATTACATATTTGCAAAATGTCTTAATTGTTCTAGTTAATATGCTAAGATGTTCATTGCTGACAAATTTAATATATGCATACCCTATTATTATTGTGATTTAAAATTGTACTATTAATTGACTTAAACTGTCTAATTTCTCTTTCCATCACTAACCTGTAGGCTTGCAGAAAAATGGCCTCAGCATTCTCTGTCAATGTTTCTAAAATACTATCAATTTCTGTCAAACTCCTAATGCTGATAATTTATCAACTTCCATTTCTGTGAAGCTGTACTTCAACAAAGGCCAAAACCAGCAACCATTCTTTCGGCCAAGACTCTATCATGCTGGTCTAAGCCAATACTCATTTAAACTTTTCCTCAAACCCAAAAGTCAATAGCTGAAATAGATTGAATCTGCAGAAAGAGATCTGTCTACAAGAATTGTGGGAAGGAGAACAAAACTAGAGCCATGTTGCTCCAAATCAGAAGAGTAAAAGAGAGCTTTTTCTGACTGCTTTTTGGCAGGAGAGGGAAGAACACCGGATGGGCTCAGTCGCGCCTCCTGTCTCAATATGTGTTGTCTCCAATGCAGTGATGTTCTAAATCAAATCTGTTTGGAAAAAATGCCAAATGGACATAGGCTGTTAAAGTGAGTAATTGGCAATGTCATTATGATTGATACGGTCTGTTGGTGAAACTTGCAATTCACATCTTTCTACTGGTTTTCAGTCATTTTCACAGCCATCTGGTTTAGGTTACATTTTAAAATATTCGAAGTTAATCCAAGTAAGACAGTTTTCAGGTATACTGCTCTGAAGAAGAGAGAAAAAGTCTAAATGGTAGTTGAAATGCAGTCAGTATTTTACGTGTTTATATTTTGAGTGCAGTCAAAGTTTTATATAAGCTCAGAATGGTAATATTTAACTTTACCGTATTATATCATGCAACATATAAGCTTTATATGACAGCTTAGTGTTATTTTGGAAAAAATCCCAAACCTTTAAATTCAATATTTCAAATACTCTTGAAGCAGCAAACTGATGTATAGCTTGAAAACTAATTTGAAGTTCTTCTTAGACACTGTATAGCCAGTAAATTACTATTTTATACACCAAGCATTTATTCATATAGATAAATGGAAGTTATATTCAGAAAATATCACATAGGCAAATAATGTGTCTTTTGCCTAGCAAAACTTTAAAAATACTTTGCAGCCTAATTTAGAAGGCAGATGTACATGCCCTGCAATTCCTCAAAGCAGTTTTGTTTATTTTACCTATTTCCTATGTAAAAAATAATTTTTGCTACCGAAGTTCTTTATAAAATAAAAAACTACCTGGAGCGTCTAGTGACAATTTTATTAATATTGCTCTATACTTTTAATTACAAGGTTAAGGTTATAAATATTTGTTTAACTCTAACAATTTGGGTTAAAATATTACATTCCAAGTATATAATTAATAATAATCTGGAGGACTGCTTTTTTATGTTCAACTGGCTGATTTATCAGGATAATCTTAAGGGAAGTACAACACATTTTTGGTAAGAAACACAAAATAGAAATAAGACATTACTTTTCCATCTAGAAGTTTTCTACTGAAGTTGTGAAAAATTTCCTCAATTTGGCCCATTTGGAAAGTACGTTGTGATTTGAACATAAATAATGGGGACCTGTATGTATCTCAGAGGAGACATCTGTTCCAGGTGTACTGTGATTATTCCATCCTCAGATAATAGAAGCCTAAGATGTCTATTGCCTTGACTGTACCTCAGAGCTGGCAGAGTTTGCTCTGAAAATAGGATGAAGCATAGGAACTGAAAGCGGAATTTTTATTTCTTTTAGAAAGAACAATAGATTTGATCCACAAATCAGATTTAGATCTTTTCACACGTGCACACACACAGTCTTAATTTTCTTGCTGCACTGGTCTGTTTTCTTATAGAACTGCTGTACATTTTGTTCGTATCCGTTACCAATGGAAAATTGATTCATGCACTTGAATATCCTTCAGGTAGATGCTTGTTCCACACATAAGAACTAATGAGAAAAGTAAAATAATTATAGGAAGTACATTCAAGTTTGACGCAAAATTGTGATTAAAGAACATTTTTTCAGACTTCTGAGCATGGCTAGAGATATTTTCTCTCTTGTTCAAATTTACCATGGCAGAATGCTAGCAGTTATTCTGAAATATTTGAATAGATTTTTTTTTTCTAAATTAAATTATTTAGAACAAGGGAAAGAAGAAAGTAAAAATATTTATATGCACACAAATAAATAATTTTGAATTGATAAGAAAAGTGCTACAGAATAATGCAGAAATATTTTAGGAAGTTATCTGTAATTAAAAAGTTGAATGCAAAACAACAGTAGAAATTTTAGAGAAACAAATTTTAAAGCTTTCTTCAGGGATGTGTATACTTTTGGAATTCTAGCAAAAAATCCTTGTTTTCTAAGCAAAGAGCCATCTGGTAGTCTGACTGGGTTTAGATTAAATCTAGGATTTTAAAATTTATGAGTGTTACTTCTTGTATTCAGACCTGCCATTCTGCATAACTCATTTTACATCTGAAGAGGAAAGCGCCTTGTTTTCTGTTAACCTTAGTGGAACATCTGTTTTTTTCCCAACTGTTCAGTATTTAATGAAATACTTCCTAACATATGTTATCGCCTGCCCCCACGAAGGCGAGAGTAACCCAGGTTTTGTTAATAGATCCCTTGGGGCTGACTAGAGTGAAATGATGCTGAATGATTGGTGTTTGTAAATACATATATGTATATATATATGTAGGGTTTATACTAGAACAAATTGTTTGCAATTGAAAGCAAGTATGTAGCCAGTTTGGTTAATATTCTCTACAGAAAATATAACAATATGAAAGCATAAAAACATTACTTAAGAAAATTTATAAGGGGAAAGAAAGAAAGAGAGAAAAGTCCAGCCATTACACACCCAAAAACACACCTCTCTCGAGGGGTACAAACCTGGCCTCAATAAGGCACGCTGCCACCTCCACAAATGGGGAACTATTTTGAGTCATTGATCATTAATAGTCTAGTCTCTCACAAGATATTATCAAGAATTTATAGAAAACTAAAGAAAATAAGTAAAGTCCTTCTAAAACAATAAAAGAACAATTTACTGTAAATTATATCAGCAATAAATATTTACTGGTTTTTTGCGTATTTTTGAGTTGGAGTAAATAACAGATGACCCTTTATTTGTACAGATTATAAGCAATGCTTATGCAACACACGTCTTTGCAATTTACAGTGATTCCCTGAGCCAAACTATTTAGGAAATCAGAGAAAGATGGCATCCTTACTATCTTTTTGCCACATTTCAGATCCTGTGTGCTGGAAACTTCCCACCTCAAGGTATGGAGTATGGGAAGGAGAGATGGCATTTGTTTTCCTAAGTCACTGTTTACACGCGATGGAGCCCTGCTTTTCTGGAGATGACTGAACACCTGCCTGCCGATGAGAAGCAGTGAATGGAGTCCTTTTATTCGCTTAGCTTGTATGTATGGCTTCTGCTTCACCTATTAAACTGTCTTTATCTCAAACCAAGTTTTCCATCTTTTACTCTTCTAGTTCAATCCCTCATCCCTCTGGGGGTAAATGAGAGAGTGACTGGGTGGTGCCTGGTTGCCATCTGGGGTTAAATCACAACAGAAATATGGAATACTCTTGCAAAAATAGTACCTGAGGTACATGAAAAATCAGACTATTCCAGACATAGCAGCAGGTGAGTGAAAACATGACCAAAAGAGCAGAGCTGGACTAAGACCATGAAAATAGTTTTGATTTGATATTCAGGGAATATTAAAGTTATTGTATTCAGGTCTAATGATTCATCAGTGTTTCAAGGGTCAGACAGATCTTTAAGGAGCATTTCAGAACACCTAAGTTAGACCTGAATTTTTCTTTGGAAAAGCCTCCTTTTTCTTTCTTCTTTTTCTGGCTGTAAAAAAACTTAAAAAGCCATCCAGGAATCATCTCCTTTGACCGAAGTTTTCCTTTTCAGGTTTAACTGATTTCCATTTAGTTAATTTAAGTATTTAGTTAATGTAAGTATTTATTCACATACCTGCCAAATGAATATGACAGCAAAGAACTCAAAGAGCCATCCAGTCCAACCACTCCTACAATGGATATCTAATTTATGGGATCCTTCATAAACTTATGAATTGCCATGATAAACTAGAAAAACAGTTAGTGGACAACACTGCGGAGAAACAAATAAAAGCCTTCATGTTCTACTTGATAGAAATCTTCTGATTTGCAGCTTGAACATGTTCATGGTAAGTCTCTACTCTCTTGTTCTTTAGCCAACAGTGCCCTTCAGCTTAAGTGTGCTTTGAGATAGCAGTCATATTTTCTCTCACTGTTTGCTTTTTTTAGGCAAAAAAATTCTTTTTCATTTATTCTCCACTTACAAGATAGACTGTCATTCCCCTGCTGAGAGGCAGTGTACAATTAGCTCAAGGACACTGCTGCTGAAGCAGCACAGCTTCTGAGCAACACAGGTTGAATCTGCCTGGCTGGAAGTGTGTGAATATTTATGTCCATCGTTGTAGGCTAACCTTTCTCAGGCTTTTCTGTATCTGGGTTTGAAATAATCTTTAATGAAGATATACAGCCAGAATTACAGACCATAGGTGTGAAAGAAGGGGTATTGAAAGGATGAATGGAACACGTGACAAAGTACTGAATTAAGTCTGCTGAAAGAGTGGTTTGTCACAGTATTTGCCTAGTTCAAACAGGCAGTTAAAACATTTCTCACTGAACAGAATTTTGAAATTTGAAAAGAATCAGCAATAACTTGGTTTCCCATTAAGAATTTATGCAATGGATGAAATTAAGTACAAGCAAATATACTTCTGAAATCAATTTTACTATAATCTGAGGCTGCAATCTTATCCAAACTCTTCCTTCTGCTGGAAGGAATTACTTCAGTATTTTTAATATATAGCATAGTCCTACATATGTGAAAACATCAAAGTAAAAGTATTTAGAAACTAGAGACAATACCTTCAGCTGGCCCTAGTATGTTTTCATTAAAAGGGTATATAGGCCTTATACCTTGATTTCAAGATTTGGCATAGAAAGGGCCCAAATATACTTTGAGTCTCTCCCTTCTCACACTTGACTTCTCAGCAATGTCAAGCTAGAAATAATCTATTATCTAATTAGCCTCAGTTTCAGAAAATGTGTCTTAATGTTTTGTCTTAACTTGTTTTGATGTAGTGACTAATGTAAGAAACAATAAAGAAATGCTTGAAGGATCAGGATGGTTAATAGTACTCTGACATTCAGATTTTGTGTAAAATACACTTTTAGATGAAAAGAAATAATTTTCTTGAACTAGACTGATCACATTTCTGGGCAGGTGGTCAAAAACAAGATTGCCACCTTGGAGAAATTGTCTGTGCTTCCATTAGAGATATATCTATAT
>VXAZ01004467.1:146907-173461 GCA_013399875.1 Gymnorhina tibicen
CATTAGAGATATATCTATATCTATATCTATATCTATATCTATATCTATATCTATATCTATATCTATATCTATATCTATATATCTATATCTATATCTATATCTATATCTATATATCTATATCTATCTATATCTATATCTATATCTATATCTATATCTATATCTATATCTATATCTATATATATATTTGACACAGCTTATGCAAGAATTAAGGAAATGTTGAATGGGCTGCCCCTAACAAAGAAAGATCTGCTTGGAAATGTTAGTCCAGTGAGGAACCTCCTGGCCTATGTGTTCCACTGCCACTAAAATTGTGTAAGACAATGATCTGTGCATTTCTGTGCTAGAGTTTTACGAACACTGCCATGGATACATATGTGGTCACTTGGGAAACTTGAAAGGTAACTATATAACTTTCCTTGTATCCCTAAATCCCATATAGTAACTCAACAACCTTGTTTGGGTTTTTTTTTTCTTGTGATTATGGCATAGTAATCTCTGAAGCCTTGAATTGTTCTACTTACATACTGCTAGGACTCCCTTGAAGCAACATTTCTAGAAATGTCTGTCTTTTTTAATTGGGAGCCATTGGTTTAATCTAAATGTGCATATTTAGAAGAAGGGTGGAGTAGAAAGAGGAACAGTAAGGAGTGGAAAATATGAGAGTGCAACATCTTGCTGCATTAAATGCAACTCCATTTTCACTGCTCACTCACTCAGAAGCGATCTGTGACACACAGGGTTATTCCTGTACAAATTACCATTCAGTTAGCAGAGATTTATGACAAGACGTTCTAATAGCAGTGCGTTGTCATAATGTCACTGCAAAGCTTGGAGATGGATTTGGCAGATGTAATTTTTTTTTTTGGAGACATATGATAATAAGAACAACCTACATGTTACGCAATGTAAAAAAATCACAGTGAACCAAGGTCTTCAGCTGACACAGTGGCACTGCCAGAAACACAGCATACATTTGTATAGACATAGTAAACGGGATAAAGCTTGCTAAGATAAACTGCTGCATGGATTTGCCAAGCAAGCCAAAGATAATAATATCATCTTTTATGTCATGCCTTAATGTCTAATACAATGTTAGAATTCAAAGTATTTGGTGAACTATTTAAAGTTGTGACTGAAATTGTAATAATTGATAAATGAGTAAAGGGCTTCTATAAGTCTACATCAACAAAGTACACAAAATGGCACTGGATTTACAGTTCATGATAGGACTGAGACTGTAGAAACAAAGAGGTGATTTTGCTATTTCATCAGGCTGGAAGTAGGATACTCATCTAACAAACAAGTTAACTTCCTTTTTGGCTAAAAGAAACTATTGTGTTATCAAAAGCACAGTGAGAACAAATAGAGGATTATTCCTAGGAAGTAGATATGAGGAATTCAGAGGGTTTTCAGTAAGAGTGTACTGTGAATCGAAAAGAAGAAATAAAAGTAGTGTTTGGAGATTCATTTGTAAAATTCATTTACATTAAATAGATTTATAAGAACAACTTAGCCAGTTTTTCTGCTTTGTCTGTGAATCTGCATTGGAGTTACAAGTCTAACTAATGAAATGTTATTTTAAAATGCACACAATTACTTTTTTTTTTCAACCATAACACATATGCAGTGGCAAAACTATAGAAATTACAACAAACCATTATGTCACAATCAACATGACCATGGACAACAGACTTGTGTGATAAAGCTATTGTTACTGAATGGTTTACTCACATTTTAAGTGTGAATTGAGTGCAGTCAAAGACATAGTTTCAGGTTACTCTGTACAATTTAATTAATTTTTAATTTATATATTCTATTTTTTGCTTCTGTTACAAAGAACTGACCTTTTGTTTGGCAGAGAGATCTTAGTGGGCACTTTCAAATAGTGTATTTGTCTGTCTGATACAGAGAGACATTTATCATTATATTCCTGGCTCATAAATATAATATTGTGTTGCGAACTGTTCCTCTTAATTCACCTTGTAACAGTAATGACATCTGGATTTTTTGAAGGTGTAGCTTGATTGCTTTCAAGGAGACACAAAGAGATTTTAACATTGATTAACATTGTTCGTTCTGCTTCATTCTTTGGGAAGTTCAAACAAGCTTAGTAGAACTATCTGGGGAATATGGAAAAAATATCAAGAGATTTTTTAATGGTGTGACAAAATGACACTTCTATCTGTAAAGTGGACCTTCTTGAATGATTTAATGTTGCTTCCTTTATTCAAAACAGAGCTAGTATATTTTGAGTAAAATTTCAAGGACTTTTAAAGGAGAGAAAAAATATTTTGCCTCACCCTACGATAATGCTAAATCCCAAAGACACAAATAAAAGTGTGTATTGAAGAACACAGCTACTGTGAAAAATTCCACATAAAATGCTGGAGGTTTTGCAAAGTTTGAAATACAATCTTACATTGGCAATGTCTCAAATAATTTTTAATCATAGTGAGGCTATCAGCCTCAGGTCTTCTGTGCTATTTTTATTGTAGGGCTTTACATGTTCTAGGTTCACCAGTTTCTTTCCACAAAAGATTAAGATTATTAATATAAATTTTGCAGCTTTTAAACATCAGCTGGCTGAGAAATCAATGAGCTAAAGGTTATTTAAAGTGTTAAAATTCATGAGCAGTATGCACAATGCAAAAATAGATGAAAAGCTAAGCTGTGAATACAATGCTCGTGTAATGAATCATACACAGACACAGAAAGAAAAGGTTTTGCTAAAAACTTTCTTCTTTTGTTAAAAACTTTCTACTTTTGTTGAAAACTTTCTTCTAGTTTTAACACAATTTCTTTAGTGGTGTTTCAGAGCAGGAGATAGAGGGAATTTTTGTGTTGAGAGACAAATTATCAGCTCATTTTACATCCTTAACTTATTCAAAGTCAGTTTCCTCATTAGGTTAAAAGTCTTGGTCAAATTCTACTTTTAGAATATAAATGTGATTGTTTAGGACTGTCTGTCTGGCTCTAGACACACTAAGGAGAGTCATTTATGAGCTCTTTACGAATAAAAGTTTTGACTTGCGTTCTTTCTATAATTAGAAATTTTCTCTGTATAGTTTGCATACTAAAGAGTTCCTGTTCATCTCTAGCAGTTCTCACAGTGCTTTGTCTTTTTGACTGGATTTGATTAATATGTCCAAAGACACCTAGAGAAACATCAGCACTGATGAATAAGAACAGACTTCCACTGACTGCATTCTTTTGAACAGTGCTTTTGGTTTGACCGAGGGATACTGCTGGGAGTCACACAGATTGAAAAATACTACGGCAGTAATATGCAGCAGAATCATGTTGTTTTCACAGCTGGGAACGGTCAAGTATATGTGCTGATGTCTATGTCTTTTTTTCCTTTTCAGAACAAAATTGAATGGAAATACCTCACTAGACAGCCAGGAGTACTCAAAGTTTGTGGCTGTATCAAAGGTGTCAGCACTGGTCTGCATTCTTTGAGGCTGACAGTCATAGAAAAGGAAAACATACCAGAAAAGTTTCTTTCTCTGACTCATAAAATATTCTCTCTACAATATTGTATTTCGGCTCAAGCGTTCTGCTTGACTGCTGATTTGAAGTGTTGAACAAGACGTTTATAACGCTGCCAGCTTTCCTCTTGCTGAGCCACCAGGCAATTCACTGCAGGTTTTCTCTTGTATGGGCTTTCAGTGTAAATGGGGTTCTATTCTGAAAGGACTAATATTCAGACAGTCAGACTGTGTGAGTCAGACTGTACAATGTGTTTGTGTGGTCTGCAGCACATAGGAAATTCACCTAAAAATATGTTATGCTCAAAATTGGAAAAAAGTTTGTGGAATCAGGGACAGAAAACCAGAAATGAATATTTTATTATTTTAAACATCCTTCATCTGGTGAAATTTATCTAATTTGGTCAACACAATGACACTGGACCTGTTTTTGTTTTGTCCTATGGCCATCCTCCTTGCATAGTAGTCATCGTTCTTTCTTCTTTTAGTTTTTATGACTGAGGAACCATTTTTTATCTCTTGAAATATTACAAAATGCCTAATTCAGTCTGGCTTCCAGTAAGTCTTGCCTATTTAAGTTCCTACTTAAAAAAAAAAATCATTTTTTCATATGCTTGATTTCCAATAGGTTTGTAGGAGTAATCAAACTGTAACCTATCCACAAACCAGGAACACCTATAAGCCTTTCTCAGTATATTGTGTTATGTAGCATATTTTTTAATTTGATCTCAGTATGTGAAAAAGCTCATGAATTTAATGAATATGATGTACAACACATTTAATAACGACCAAAGCTTCCATCACTTCCCTGTGTTAGAGTGTTCTATTTATAAAGCATATAAAATAGAAAATGTCATTAAGGGGAAAAATGATGTATTTCAGTAATAAAAAATGTACCACACCTATGAGATTTGTATACTAAATGAGTCTTGTCATTTGCTTAAATCTTTACCTTTAAAATTTTTTTTTGGGTGCAAACTAAGACCTTAAGTTCAGGCATTCTAACAGCTTAAAGTATTCTCAACACAAGTTGTGGGTTTTCTTAATCTTAGACTACCCTCTGGAACAGGAGTAGAACTAGATTTCCAAGACACTTCAATATATCAGTTTTTTAATTCCCAAGGCATAGAAAATACTGTCAAGTGTTAACTTGCTCTGTCACTTTCCTAAACTTTATTCATAGACAAAATAATTTTGTATTAAAAGCAATGGCATCATAAACCTCTGAAGTAAACAAAACATTTTGAGTCTTTTAAAGACATGTGAAATCAGGATTATAAATGGTATTCTGTCTTTACTGCTCTCCTTTGATAAGTTATCTCTAACCCATGCCTTCTCTCTGTGACAAATCTTGATTGTATACACCTCTGTGAGACTCAGATTTTTGTAATTATTTAAATACTTTATTAAGAAGGTAAAATCTCTCTTAATCAAAAATACGAGTATGAATATCCAGCAGCCAAGGAAACATTTATTTTCCAAAATTATTTTCAAATACATTTATGTTTCAAACATATTAAATTCAAGTATACCTTATAAATTCTGTTATATACTATTATTGAATAAGTGACTTTTAAAATATATTTTAGTATAAAAATGAAAATTATGTACTTCCAAAATCAATAAATGACACTAGATGCATTTACATTTTTAAAAATTTGCTACAAATATTGATATGTCTCTCAGAAACCAAATGTTGTTTAGTCAGATTTTGCAGTTAGAGAACAGTAAATTTTCAAACCTATTTTTCTGGTCATAGTAATTAATCTGTTCTAACTGTCAGATAAAAAAAATTAAAGTTTTGTTGCCACATATGCTCCAACTGAAATAATTCCAACAAGGTAATGTTTCAGTACTAACATGCAGACAATAATGTTTAAACACATCTTTTCGTTATAAGTACCTTCTCTGTACGTCGCTGATTCTGTGGCAAAAAATACGACAGCCATTGGAGGATTGATATTTCTAAAACAGAGCAGTCCTTTGAAGTATCGTATTAAAATGAACTTCTAAAACCAGTGCTGGCGTTGTGTCATCACTGTGAGCTTTTCAGGTACAAAATGGGTCTGAAATAAAGCAAAATTCAGGAAAATATTCTTGAGCTTTCCTGGTAGTAGTAACAGAACCCTGTTACCTGTTACCTGCATCACTAAAATGTACAAATGGGCAAGGCCTACAGTGTTATTTCCACCCAGACAATGCGGTAAAACAAATTGGATCTTTTTATCAAGTACTTTGTTAACAACTCAATTGAAATATTAAAGGGCTCTGCTTTTACATTTATGTGAATTATGATAAAGTAAAACTGAAAGTTTGGCTTATCTTAAAGAACTACAAAATTCTGGTCTTCTGTTTCTCTGAAGGCTTCAAATGCATCTAAATCTGTCTTAATCATGGCAATTGTCTTGTGTACAAACCTAGACTCATTCTTACTCCTGCAAAAATGACATTTGCATGTGTTTAAAGGAAGTACATATTAGCAGCTATCACATTACTAATTTAATAGCCTACATTCTTCTTTCTAAAGGAATCTAACTTTTAACAAAAACAAACTAAGGAAAGCTGGGGGAAAGAAATATTTGAATTAGTATATTGTAGAGGTAAATTGCTAGGAGGTTTTATTTTATGCTTGTGTAATGTTGCAGTCTACCTCCAGGAAGATACTCTGATTTCATATTTCACACTGTTATTCCACATGTAGATCAGGACTTTTTTGCCATTTGGTTGGAAGACAGTGCTAAGTAAAATGAAGACAAGCTTTGCCAAGATCTGATGTATTTTTCTTATGCAAAGATGAGGAATTAGCAAAAAACCCCATTAAATAACACATGGAATCTGGCCCAGCTATTTCCAAGGTGCATTTCCTTATGTTTTTACAGCTGTAGTAGAATAAAGCAGAGAAGGAATACTACCACAAAATTGGGTACTGGAATTATCTGGGTTGTATTATTATATATGCAAGTCGGCATCATACTGGATATTGCAAAATATCAGATAACAACAATTGCACTTCATAGAATCATAGAATGGTTTGGATTGGAAGGGCACTTTGAATATCACCTAGTTCCAATGACCCTGCTGTGGGCAGGGACATTTTCTACTAGACCGGGTTTCTCAGAGCCCCATCCAATCTGGCCTCTTACACTTGCAGGAATGTGGCATCCACAACTTCCCTGGATAATTTAATCCATTGCCTCACCACCCTCAGAGGAAACAATTTTTTCTGATATCTAAACTAAACCTACTCTCAATGTAAACACGTTCCTCTTTGTCTTGTCACCACATGCTCTTGTAAATAGTCTTGCCTCATCTTTCCTCTAAGTTCCCTTCAAGTAATAGAAGGCTGCAGTTAGGTCACCTCAAAGCCTTCTCTTTTCCAGGCTAAAAAGTCTCAATTCTCTCAACATTTCCTCATAGAAGAGGTTTTCCATTCCTCTGATGAACTCAGTTTCCCTCCTCTAGGCTTGATACAACAGATCAGTGTCCTTCCCATGCTGGGTACCCCAGAGCTGGATGCAGCACTGCAGGCGGGGTCTCAGAGGAACAGAGGGGCAGAATCCCCTCCCTCTCCCTGCTGCCCACACTGCTTTGGATGCAGCCCAGGACACGTTTGGCTTTCTGGGCTATGAGTGCCCATGGCTGGTTCATGTGCAGCCTCTCACCCACCAGCACCCCCAAGTCCTTCTTGCAGGGCTGCTCTCCATCTGTTCATCCCCCAGTCTGGATTGATACTGGGGTTGCCCTGACCCAGGTGCAGCACCTTGCACTTGGTCTTGTTAAACCTCATGAGATTCCCATGGACCCATTTCTCAAGCCTATCCAGGTCCCTCTGGATGACATCCCATCCTTCAGGTGTGTCAACAACACCACTCAGCTTGGTGTTATCTGCAAACTTGCTGAGGGTGCACTCGATCCCCTTATCTATGTCATTAATGAAGATATTAAATAATACTGGTCCCAGTATGGACCCTGAGGGACACCACTTGTCACTGATGTCCACTGGGAATGTGAGCTGTTGACCACTACCCCCTGGAGGCAACCATTCAACCAATTCCTAATCCACCTAAAGGTCTATCCATTGAATCCGTCTGCAATTTGGTGAGAAGGATGTTGTTGGGGGACCATGTCAGAAGCTTTACAGAAGTCCAAATAAATGACACTGTAGCTCTTCCTTTACCCACTGATGTAGTTACTCCACCATAGAACACCACTAGCTTGCTTAGATAGGATTTTTCCTTGGTGAAGCCATACTGGCTGTCTCAAATTACATCCCTGTCCTCCACGTGCCTTAACATAGCTTCTAGAAGGATCTGTTTCATGCACTACTCAATAAATTAGTTGTTGTGATGATGTTAGTGGGATTGCTAACACATGTTGAAGGGTTAAACCCAGTCAGGTGTTTATGGTATCTTGGATGTCTGTGGATAATTTATAAATTGTAGCTGTTCAGTTTCTTACAGAATAGATCATGTTAGGGACTGAGATGGAAGTACGGGTTTTGACTAGAAAATTTTCCTTGTAGTAGCTGTGACTTGGATTTGTGCTCAAAACAGCATTGGTATCCTAGGGATGCTTTAGCTATTGCTGAGCAGTGCTGACACAATGTTAAGGCCCTTTGTGCACCTCACACTGCCCCATCAGCAAGGAGGCTGGGGATGCACAAGGAGTTGGGAGGTGATGCAGTTAGGACAGCTGACCCCACTGACCAGAGGGATGTTCCAGACCATATGATGCTTTGTTCAGCAACAAAGCTAGGGAAAGAGGAAGGAAGTGGGGGAACATTTGAATTGTCTTCCCAAGTCACCATAAGACATGATGCAGTCTTGTTTTCCTGAAGATGGCTGAACACTGACCTGCTGTTGGAAAGTGGTGAGTGAATTCCTTATTTTGCTTCTTGTGTGTGGCCTTGCCTCTGTTTCAATCACAAGTTGTCTCACTTTTATCATTCCCATTCTCTCCCCCAGTCTGAAGTGGGGCAGTGAGTGAGTGGCTATGTGAAGCTTGGCTGCCTGCTGGGGTTTAAATCACAACAATGGAGTATTGCATCTAGGAAACTTAAAAGCTGTGTATGAATGGGTTTGAGAGCACAGATATTCAGTATTACTTGCTTTAATTTTAAAGACCAGTTGGTTGACATGCTTAAGAGTACTGTAGTTGTCAGGTGTTTTAAACATTATTTGTTGAGACTAATTGATTACAATAATTGACATTCATTTTGGTGAACTTCAATACCAATTTGGAATATTTCGTACATCCAGTTATGGAAAGGCTTGTATGAGATGTAGAAGTATGTATCTGATGACAACATCAGAAAATAGATACAGCAGTATCAAAAATGGTTATGTATTTCGTAAGCTGAAGTAAGTAGAATATAAGGAATGGTGGAATCAGTAGGCTTCTCTGAATCATCAAATAGGTTTACAAATTAGAAACAGATTTTTGACTCCTTGCATGTCTTATTCTCTAAGTTTACAGAAAGCTCTATTGTGTAAGATTAGAGTATAAGAAAGAGAGAAGAATAATGTGATACACTATCTGAATTCTAAAAGTATCACTGAGTGGGTTTATGGTTTTAATTAACGTGTAGAAAATCTGGGTTCATCTTATATTAATTCCATTATCTTCATATACTATATTCTGCTTTAATTACACTATAGAAGAAATAAAAAAGATTTTAGTGGGTTTTTGTTTCCTATTTTTTTTAGTCCTAGCTTTCTTTTAATCAACCATATATTTATATATATATGTAAATACAGCAAATGCTGGAATACATATAAAATATCAGTATTTAAAAGTGTGTATAAAAAATTGGTGTGTGTGGTGCCAACATCTATATGACTATGCTTGATATCATGCTTTCAGAAGTTGAACACAATTGCGAGTGGGTATATCCCAGACTTATTGGAGGTTCTTGCACAGCTGTAATCTGCCCATCTTCACTGGGCTGATTACAGGGACATTTATTATTTTACATTGTAGAAACAACAGCCACTTCATCAATATTGTGACTAAGCTAACCCTGAGTCTCAGCATAAAAGTGTAAGAAAGTACAGTATAGTGCAGATTCCTTCCTATTCCTTAGTATGGATGAAAAAGTAGAAGATTCACCTGAGCTTGTATATTTACACCACTGGAATACAAATGGCAATTCTCAGTGGCTTTTTGTTCACTTCCATGTTTATTAAATCATTTAATTCTTCCCAGCTCCCTCTAGACTGGCTATTGATTTAAGCACTTTAATAAAGAGATGGAAAACAAAGTAGATAATATGTTTTAAAGAAGACACTCTTTTGCATAAAGAAATTTCACTCTGTGGTCAGATAGATTTGTAAAATGATCATTCAAGGGAAAAATTGTTTATTTGGGCTGCAAAACCCAATGTTTTCAAGGCTTTCCTTTCTCATTTAATAATCACACCAGTTCTGTCTTACTCACTGTCTTACTTCCATAGATAATATACTGCCAATAATAATATAAATATTTTTCGGCTATTGTATCTTTAGGTTGTCCTGAGCTGATCAACTTTCGTTAGTACATTCATATTTTCTTAGTGTTTGTGGATTGTCATTCTTCCTCTTCTCCCTTAGAATAAAACTGGCCAGACATAAACCCCTGGAATTTTGATTTCTTCTCTCTTTCTTCTGCAGTAAACATTTCTGACAGGATTGATTTTTTTTTTTTTAATGCATTTCAAATTATTTCACCGGCCATGAATTTTATTTTTGCACTATAGCTATTTTATGTTACTGACAGATAAATCTACCTTCTAGAAGTTAAAAAAGAAACTTTGCACAATGTGGACAAATTTATTTTCTTAATTCTAATTCCTATTAATGTTAAAGAATTTAGTTGAGACAATATTTAAAAAAACCTCACATGCTAATAATCACTGAAAACTGTCAAGATTTTTTATGAAACCAGAACAGCATTTATTAAATGGGTTTATTTGCCTTGTAGTTTTTTATACAATAACTATATTGGGCTTTCCTAGTGTTAATATCTAACATATATATATATATAAAATCTCTGTTAAAGACAGTCTATGCCATCCTCACTTTAAAATTAGGGAGAGTATTAAGGATATGGGAAGATACTTAAGGTCAGTCACTCGCTATCTGCAGCAATTTCGCTTTTTCCTGCAGACATGTTGAAAGAAGTTAGGTTTAAAATAAATGAATTAACAGATATTTTGCAGTTCAGACTTTGAAAGGAATAGACAAATTTTCATAACTGATGCAACAGTGCCTCTGCCTTATGCAGCCTTTACTAAGCCCATTTAAGGAGCCATCTATTTGCAATACCTTTTTTTTCCTTTAAGAAAAAATCCCTCCCAAACAGACAGAAATATGCAATATCGCACCTTCATTTGACAAAATCTAGTAAAATGTCCTTGCAAGAATGACGTGAAGTTACAGTGTTTAGAATCTCAAACCTCTGACACAATGGGGTTTGTTTTCTTACTGGTTATTTCCAGTTCCTTTCAATGCTGTGTCTAAGTACAGTAAAAAAATTACACTTCTAAAGATCCTGTTTCAATTCATGTTTTATTGAAGAGTTTGAATATACTGTACTGGTAAAAATGGATAAAATTTCATTTAAACTTCACCTCTAGGGGATGCCATTACTAAAGTGGCTCAGTTATTTTGGTGTGAAGTGAAAGGGAATTGACCTGGGGTTCTCAGCATCTTACAGTAGATTATCATAACTATGAAATAATACTTTTGTATACAAGTGTCTCAGAAGAAGAAGAGATTCTTGGGTGTTTTTTAGAAGCGAGCGTTTTAGATATGATTGCAGATAAATTTCAGTTTATTCTTAGAAAATAAAAGAAAGTTACATACATTTTCATGACTGCAGAGTATCTCTTCCTGAATATTAAATAACTTGGTGCCTTGCTAGGCATGCACCCATATTACTTTTTCATCCTTCAATATTTAAGCATTTTAGACAAGAAATACGTTGCAAAGTATTTTAACATGTGAGTAACAATAACCAGTTGGAATTGAATTGTAGGTTACAAATGTAAGCTGTATCTTATGGTAAATCAAACTTTGTTGTGTTTTGTTCTATTAAAATATACCATCTTCTTTACATTAAGTGGTTTTGTTTCCTTCTTTATAGAAAGTTGTAGTTACTTCAATGTCCTTTAAAACACTAATTCTGAGTCCCAGAAAAAGATAAACATTTTTTCTTAACGTGGAAGTCGGTGTGTTTTCTGAGAGAAAACCTATTGAATTTCTTGGTATTTTTACAGCAGTTCCTAAATAATTTCTTGCCATAACTGCTAAGTGAGAAAAAAATCTTCTCCTGGATCTGCTCTTAGGCTAAGCAATAAAATGAAAATTGAGAAAAAAATCTGCCAAGAGTTAGTATAATATATATTCTGCTGCCAATTATTATCGCTGATCTGTTTTACAAAACTTTAGTGAGATCTCCTTTTATATTTAGCTATATAGTCAATTTGGAATTTAAAAAACTATGGAAATTTGACTTGATATATATTTTTTGTAAACCCAGAAACACTATGGCAGTTCAACTTTATAAGTAGATTTACTTGGGGATTTGGGCAATAACATCTAAAATGTAGATCCTCAGAATCCTTGTCTGGCATGAAGGAAGCTCAATTTCTTGGGCATGTAAATTTCTCTTAGCAAAATCCTATAGATATCTAATTTTCTGCTGCAGGGTATGAACAGATAGTTGAAATTTTGACAACACTAATCTGTTTGGAAGCTTTCTCCTGTCTAAACTGCAGTGGGATTCATAAATTACGGGTTTCTGTACCTGTCTCTGTACAGAGCCTATTCCTGAAGGCATGGTAAGCAGGAAATAAAATGGTTACTTTCAGTCTTTATTGTGTAGCAGCTGCCTGTAGCATTTCAATAAATATAAAAAGAAAAAAATATTATAGAAGAGTTTTACGCAAGACACGGTATATGTAGCATGCTACTGAGATACATAGAGTGATTTCACAACAATAATAGAAAACAAGACTTCATAAACTTTTCATTTATCTCTGTGTTGTCCACCTATTCTCTTTTAAAACCCTTCCAGAAAAAGTTTTAATCCAGTATCTCATATAGAACATAACTCAGGGCAACCATGCCCCCGAGCTCGCATATAGGGATGGGGATCAGAATAGCTTCTGCTATCATCGAGGAGGAAGAAGTCAGTGACCTGCTGAGCCACTTAGACACTCAGAAGTCTATGGGACTGGATGGGATTTACCCAAAAGTACTGAGGGAACTGGTGTAAGAGCTCACCAAGTTGCTCTCCATTGTTTATCATCAGCCCTGATTAACTGAGGAGGTCTCAGATGACTGGAGGTTAGGCAACATGATGTCCACCCGTAAGAACAGCTGGACGGAGTATCTGGAGAACTACAGGCCTGTCAGACTGACCTTGGTGCTTGGAAAGGTTATGAAACAGATCATCTTGAGCGCCGTCACACAGCACATACAGAACAACCAGGACATCAGGCCCAGACAGCATGGCTTTAGGAAAGGCACGTCCTGCCTGACCAGCCTGAACTTCTATGATCAGATAACCCAGCCAGTGAATGAGGAAAAGTTTGTGGATGTTGTCTATCTGGACTTCAGCAAAGCCTTTGATGGAATTTCTCATGCCATTCTCCTGGAGAAGCTGGCAGCCCATGGCTTGGACAGTGTCCTGAGGTGCCAGACTGGAACAGACAGGTACAGTCTTTGCTGGGTTAAAAACTGTCTGGGCAGCCAGGTCCAGAGACTAGGGATGAATGGAACTACATCCAGTTGGCGGATGGTCACTAGCGTTCCCAAAGGCTCAGTACTGGGCCCAGTTGTGTTTAATATCTTTATCGATGATCTGGACAAGGGGATCCAGTACACCCTCACTAAGGTTGCAGATGATGACAGTAAGCTGGGTGGGAGTGCTGATCTGCTGGAGGGCAGGAAGGCTCTGCAGAAGCCTTTTGACAGGCTTGATCAATGGGCCAAGGCTTCATTTTTAAGAGGTTCAATAAAGCCAAGTGCTGGGTCCTGCATCTGGGCTTCAACAACTCCCTGCAGCACTACAGGCTGGCAGAGGAGTGGCTGGAAAGATGCTGAGTGGAAAAGGACCTAGGGGCATGGGTTGTCAGCTGGCTGAACACGAGCCACTGTGTGCCCAGGTTGCCGAGAAGGCCAATGGCATCCTGGCCTGTATCAGGAATAGTGTGGCCAGCAGGACCAGGGAAGTGATTGTCTCTCTGTACTCGGCACTAGAGAGGTCACACCTCGAGTCCTGTGTCCAGTTCTGGGTCCCTCACTGCAAGAAAGACATTGAGGTGCTAGAGTGTGTCCAGAGAAGGGCAACGGAGATGATGAAGGACCTAGAGAGTGTCATATGAGGAGTGACTGAGGGAGCTGGTGGAGAAAAGGAGGCCCAGGGATTCTGTTCAAATCCTTTTAAATCTGTGTCCTGGTTTTTAGTTTAGCCACGTCTTGTTGCATGTGTATTTCTTCCTGTACCACTACTCCTTTACCACTAGTTGTGGTGGGTGATTGCCATGCTCTCAGGTCCAGGCTGCAAACCACAACCAAGATCACCTATCTAGATGGGATCTCTCTGGCCACTTTCTAGAGTTCTAGGAGCATTTGGACAATGCTCTCAGGCACATGGTGTGATTCTTGGACTTGTCCTGAATAGGGCCAGAAGTTGGACTGTATGATCCTTATGAGTCCCTTCCAACTCCAGGTATTCTATGACAAATCTCAACCTCATTGTTCTCTACAACTCCCTCAAAGGATGTTGTAGCCAGGTAGGAGTTGGCCTCTTCTCCCAGGCAACCAAGAACAAGACAAGAGGACACAACCTCAAGATGTGCCTGGGGAGGTTCAGGCTGGCCATCAGGAAGAATTTCTTCTTGGAAAGGGTTGTTAAAAATTGGAATGGACTGCCAGGGAGGTGGTGGAGTCACCATCCCTGGAGTTTTTCAAGGAATTACTGGATAGGACACTTAATGCTATGGTCAAGTTAACAAATTTGTGATTGGTCAAAGGTTGGACTCAATGTTCTTGGAGGTCTTTTCCAATGTGAATGATTCTGTTATTCTGTGACTCCAGATCTGTCTGTGATAAGGGCTCCAGTAAAGACTGATAGTAGATTCTATTAGGTAAAAAACCCCTTGGAATAAAATGAACATCCAAAAATATAATTCTTTTCTTTCTAAATGTCCTCACTAGAGAGTTGTATTTCAGTAAAGTTCTCTCTGAAACACTGGTATAGAAAGTCTGACTTTTTTTTTCCCTCAAATTTTCTTAGGGAAGATTATTTTCTGTCCAATGCAGCCTCCTTACACATGTATGGTTAAACATGTTATGTACAGAATACTTTTTCCAGGAAAATACATACATTTTAACAATGACATTAAAAATGCTAACATGGAATTTTTCATGACTGCTAATGTTTTTTTCTTATTTTTGTTTCTCTGACCATGTGATTTCTGATTATGTCCTGTAATTCTCTGTCCATTTCTCCGACAGACAGTTCCTAAACTTTAATTCTCGGCTATGAATTAAAGAAGAACTATGTAACAAAGCTTGAACAGTATTTTCAATATAGAAGGATGCATAGAAAGTGGTGTGATTACACAGAGGAGAAAAACAGATCAATAGTATTGTGCTGTAAGGTATTTTCTTTAACTTCTCAAGTAGTAACATAATGATTTGTCTTAACAAACGGCTGACACAAAGATCATATGAGTAATACATAATGAGGAGTCAGTCTTATTCTCCCTTGTCCTTTCTGAGATTTCTGAACTTCTATCACACACCCTGTAAGTCATCTCTTTTCTAAGCTAAAGAGTACTTGACCACCACCCTTTTAAATATGTGGAGGTTGTTTGATCATCTTTATTTGACCTTCTTTGAACCACTTATGTTTATCTGTGTTATATTCTTTCTTTAGGTGAATGAGAATAACTGCACGCAGTGTTCAAGGTGTAAGCAAGTCATGGATCTGTACTGTGGAATGATGAAGGGTTTTTTTGGCCTGTCATTCTTTTCTAATTAAGAAAGCATACCAAATGCTAGAAATGAGTCTCTACCACTAAGCTGGTGGTTTCATGGAGCTGCCTGTCACCAAAATCACTCCTCCACCTCCCCCCTGCCAAGATTCTTTGTTTGGTTAATAAGTAATTTCAGCATCTCTTGTAAATATAAGATGTGACGCTGTGATTATTCCATACAAGTTACTTTATATTTGTCTACCTGAAACATCATATGATATTTTATTGCTCAATCAGTCAATCTTACAAGTTGCTTCTAATATTCTACAATGTTTACCTTTATCTTTCATGTGATATAGACTCATCAGCAGACTTAACTCCTAATTTTGTTTTCCTGTTACATGTAGCTGTTAGGATTAGTGCAGATCCCAGGTCAGGTCTCTGCAGAGTTCTTCCAGTGGCATTTGTTTGGTGACTGTAGGGAAACTAGAAATGTGTTCCTACTCACCTGTTTCCTGCCTTTAAGTAAAATATTTAGGTATACAAGGACCTTCACACTTCTGATGTGCTATGCTCATACGCTGGAGCTGATTAGTTTCCTTTGGAAATCCTTGGAAATGATATAATTCAGTTTGCCATTAATCTTGTATGATTAAGAATTTTACCTGCATGACAGACTTAGGTAAATAACTTAGAGCACAATCGTCTGTAAATAAACAGTCAGAAATTGCATGTTTTCAAATGAATTATTATAAGAAGCAGAATGGATAGCACAGTGTGATGTTAGTTGGTGTGGAGACTTGTCTGGAGACTTGTACTGCTTCACTTCTTTATTCTCTGTATTTGCTTGCAAAGTAGTGCTATCAAAGGCTGCACAGGAAGCTCAGGAAAAAGAGGAAATAATGCGTGTCAGGGAAGTACTTTAGGAACAGATTTTTTTTAGGATATGAAGATTCTGTAAGTACTTCCCTAAAGAGTTTGCAGCAATGACTCATCTGTCATAAGTGTAGAAGTGCTGAATTTTTATTCAGCTATTATATCTTGAGTATTTCATCCCAGTGACAAACATTTTACAATTATATTATTTTGTCATTGCAAACATGACTTGGAGAACAAAGTGATAGCCTGTCTGGTTTCTGTTCTAGGCATACAGACTAACGGATGATATGCACAAACACGACAGCAGTTGGTTTGTTTTGCTCTTTCTCACTTAAATAATGACTCTGAAATACAACTGCATTCAACCAAGGTGCATCTCTTGAGTGCTCCTTCCTTTAAAAACATTCTATTAAAACAGAAAACTGAAGGTGGGAGGAGAGAAAGAGGACTCAAAATCACCTATAAAGCTTAAGTAATCACTTTTTACTGAAATAAGACTGATTTCTTAACTGTCATTTATTCCTTGGCTATCACAACATATATTTCAAGGAAGTGTAAGACAAACAAACCCAATAAAAATGAGAAAAAACCAAAACTCCTTTCAGAAATAACTTTTAAACCTTTGTATTTTACTTTCTAATTGATTTTGGCTAAATCTTATTGCACTGAAATAATCAGTTCTGCTGATTAAAACACCGGCTCTGTTTGGATGCCTTTAACCTGTCCCTCATGAGGCATGGCAGCAACACACACAAAAACTGAGAGGTGTGTGCTTTGAATTAGCAAGGGTTGCACAACTTGGGAGGAACTGAACCATTGCCTTTTGACTCCTGTATCTCAGGTAACTTAAATGGATAAATTGCAGCAGAATACATAGGTGACCTGCTTTGTTGCTTTTGTCACCAGGTGTTGAGTCCTACAGAGATCAATGATTTTTATAGTTTGTATTCTGTGGAGAATTTACACATACTAAAAAGTCAACTGATAGGATGAGTATTGGGTAAAATTAAGACTGTAGGGAAAACTATGTAAGGAAAAAGGAAAATTATGTGCTCCACTGAAGTATTAATTACTAAGGGAAAAATAAGCACTTATGCTAACAAAATAGATGTTCATAGCATTCTTCCATTTTGAACGATGGATCATATAGATACAATGCAGAATATTTTTAAACACACATAATTATCAGATATCTAGGAAATTTATTTAAATTTAAAGATTATTAGATGTCCTGGACTTGAAGTTCTATAAGTAAAATTTGTTTCAAAGCCTTACCTACAAAACAAGTAAAGAGGAAATTATGTCTGGATTTCAGAGCTTGGTCCAGAAGAAATCCAAATAACATTTTAGTTACATGAGGATCTTTTCATGGAATGAATGTTCTAGCAAGAACTTAGATAGTCAGGGGTCTGTGACCAGGCTGAGCTTGGCAGGGTTTATTAGCACGGGTGTGACTCTATGCTGATTCAGTGATACTGCTCTGAAAAGTATCTGTGCTCGATCCTTTTCACTGTGATTCAAAGCTGTGCTGCACTACTTTGTGCACAGACCTCTTCAGTTATCCTTGTGTTGCAGAGCATTCTCTATTATGGCAGAGTCCCTTAGAATCTAAACCGCCTTTGAAGGCAGTGGGCAAAATCTCAGAAATTGGTCCCCTGTTGTTTACTGGCTATTTATTCTCCCAATGAAAAGAAGATTATCACCTATTTCAGACAAGATAGCTTTTTTCCACTGTACTGCCAGCCTTTTTCAGAAACTTTTGTAGTGATTGAGAAGGAAACAACAGTTTCACAAAAAGACATCTTTTCTTATTTCATTTCCTGCTGCACATAGGCTATTTTTTCTTCCCAGACCATCAATTTGACTGCTGTACTGAAAAATGCAATTTTTTTTGTATTTCTCAGCTCTTTTGGACTTCTACTTGCATTGGGGGAGGGGGGACCAGGGCGAGTTTGTTTGTTTGGTTTTTTTTTTTNAAAACTTAGAAAGAAATTGAATGGAATCCTGAAATGGAATATCAAGTAATAGATGATGAAAAGAATTCCAAAAGATGATTCTCTCTAATTTTAAGGTCATCTTCATCCACGTTTTCCAGCAGGATATCATACCTTTAGTATTTGTACCAGTTATAGGCATAAATATCTTCTCTATTTTCCGAAAGATAGAAATAGCCACTCCATTTTTTTCTCTTATTTTCTTATCTTACCTTTCTCTCTAATTCCTCCCAAATCAGGAGCTCACATTAAATACTAAGCATTATAGGTGAATCATTTCACAGTAAGTCAAGTTTAAAAAAAGACCTAAACCTGCATAATTAGCAATTTTGCTTTCATTTCTTAGGAATACATCTTCAGAGTAGAAAAATATGTCTTCTCATATTTTAAAATAATGCCATTAGTGAGGGAAAAATTAGAAAAAGTTAGGGTAGAAATGTAGGGCATGTCTGTGATGATGACATGGGCCATGCTTTCATTGCTTCATTTGCTAGCCCTGCCTGCACTGTCTGCTGAATAAAGTCCTTTTTTTGCCCCACTGTTTGCCACATAGATATGAATTAAAAAAAACCTTGCAAAGTTTTCAGCTTGGAACCATTGGAAGCATAATTGGAAGACAAGGGAACTCCTTTCTCTTCACTTGTATGAAAAGTAGGGAAAGGCAAGCATTTCTCTGTGCAAAGGCAGGCTCAGTTATGAGATCTCACAGTGAATTTGTCTTTTCCAAAGGATGTAGCAGTGAATCTGGCTTTTTTGGCCTTTCTAGCTGACCAAAAAGGTCAGGCTGCATGGTTGTGACAGACAGCACCACCACAAGGGTCTAAATGATCAAGCAAGGACATGTCAGTTCTACCTCACTGTCCTGAAAAGCAGTTATCAAATGAAACCTTAAATTTCAGATAAGAGTTTTTGTTGTTCAGTTAACAGGTATTTTTTTAAAAGCTTACAGACATTTGAGAAGCTTTTTTCCCACCACTAATGGTCTATCCTATAATTCTCATCAGGTTAATCTATGATTAGAAGGGAATTTTTCAGACACATGAAAGGAGAGTTCCTTCAGGATCCAAAGAACTTTAGGATATTGAAAACCTATAAAAACAGAGGCTACATAAGCTCTTTGGGCAGACTGTAGAGACACTAGAGTCATAATGCTTTATGGAGATGCAGAAAAATCTATTGCAAAACCAAGAAAAATTTGGGTGAAATATGTCTTGAATAAAAAATCTTTCAGGGAAAGAAAATCTTATATTTTCATTTAAATCAATCTTAAGGGCTATATTTTCCCCTCTACAAAACCTTTCTAAGGTAATATCCTTAATTTTTTTTATTTATGCAGAGAGTATTACTTATGTTTTATATTTATCTCTTTGAAATAACTTTAATTTCAACTCAATCTATCAGTTTCCAAGGAAGTTTTGATTATTACTCAGCATAGCATATGATGTTTGGCAAGTAAAATATCTGCAATGGAAATGCTCCACAATACTCAGATCTCTTTTAAGCTGTCAATCATGTAGTACCTCTCCACCTTGAGCATTAACCCAGTGTATATGTGCTACTTGCTTGAGATATCAAACCGCAATTATACTTCCTGCAGTTAATTCCTTGAAAAAAAAGGATGAGATGATCTGCATCAGACTAGGAACAGTGTGTGACAAGTCTAGCACTGAAGTAGGTTTAATGAAAAAAACAACATAAAATCTTCCTTCCCAGTTCTTAGTGTAATAAAACAAATTATCTTAATTCTAAGGAATTGAGATGGTCAAGTTAAAATTTTGAATGATTCAGCTGTCTCTTTATAATTGCAAAATGTAAGACTGCAAATCTAGTGGGACCCATGTAAGCAGAAGAAATTTTATTTTGAAATATTTTGACTTAAAATGTTATTTCTCATCCTGTTCATATATTATAATAAGATCTGCAGAGATGCTTTTACCAAGTGTTTTCCAAAGCAAGTCAAAAGAACACCAAGTAAGATCAGTCTTTTTGATCAGTATAAATTCCATTTCTCTGTTTGTAGCTTTTCCTGAATGGGAAAGTTCTCTTAAATCAACTTACGCTTCTTTGGTTATGTCCACTTAGGAAAAAAGTCTCCAATTAAAGTCTAGAATCTTCCTGTTTTTTTCTTGACACACATAAGAGTGCACTTATAAACTTTGTTGTGTTTGATTATAAGGTTAAAATAATGTTTTTGATCCATTAAAAAAATTTTAGAGGGACATGGTGCAAACATTACTTAGCCTTTCTCTGAAAAGTGGTTGCTGATTGCGCAGGATGCAGCCTCCTGCTTCTGTAGGATTAACCACAAACAACACTTTACTTGTGCTCATTGCTTAGAAGGTAGACTGGGAAAGATCAGCATCTTATCCATTAAGCCATCAAGGTTCTTCTTAAATAACAGATGTGAAGCTTAAACTTGAATCACCAATGTGAAGTTCAGCAGTCTTTGGTGCAGTGCATATTGGTATTCAGTGTTCTAAATGTCAGTACACAATGACAGACTATCAAATACGTTGAATCATATCACAGAAACGCAGGAGACAGAGCAATTTTCAGCTAAGTCCAATTTATGTTTATAAATGGAAAGCTCAGTTTGAGCCCTACTTAACTGAACAGACAATGCCTGCATGAGGTTAGATTTCTATATGAGCCTGTTTATCTCTAATTATATGCTAATCAATTTGATTTCTCATTTAAACTCAAACTGGGAGGCTTCCTTGTAATAACCAATTCACATTGAAGCAACAAAGCAGCTTTATATTTACCACATCAGCAGGGTTTAATTGCACATTTGGACAATGAAAATTAAGATGGATTCATTTTCATTGTCCTTGCAATGCAGCAGTATACAATGCACTTTTAGTTTGAGCTGACACGTTTATGGTAGAGATATTAAACTATAACATCCAAATATTTGCTAACACATTGCCAAGCTATTTTGTTCATATTGTTTTCTAAATGATGCACATTGTCTGCCCACTGTTATATTTCCCACCACTTAAAAATACTGACACTAATTGTATTACTTTGCTATGGCATAGGTCAAAAGAATAAAATTAGGACAAGGTCTCTTTCTATAAAAAAGAGACATAATCCAAACTATATTTGAGGAGCACAGACACATTTCCTAGTGCAAGTCACCAAAGAAAAGCATGCTGTTGCTACACCTGTGTGCAAATATCAGGTGAAAATCAAATTCATTTGTGGGCACTGTAGGCAAAAATGTTGGAGAGGTGGTAGTACCTCTTTTTCTGCTCCCATAGATACACAATCATGACGATTTAAAGCACACTCGAATCACTGCAGTTAAGTTTTATTTCTTAATCATGGCTTTTAATTATGTAAAGCTTTAAGCAGTCTCTACATACACGACTGTGAATGTACCCAAGGACTTTACTGATTTCAGTACGAGATAAAGCTGATATCCAAATATTTGCATGACTTACTCTTTTAAAATGCACAAAAGAATATCTTCATGAAATATGTCTGATTTATCTGATTTACTTTTGAACCCTTTGACACATACCAAAAGTGTATTTGTATGAAACCTTATCCCAGTAGAAAATATGGCAAAATATAATACAAATAAATCAGGTTGCTGAAAAGACAAAATTAAATCTTGTTTTGATTCTTATAGCTGAGTTCTTTAGTTAGATGCTAATGTTTCATTTTATAAGATGTAAATAGAAATTTTGCATTAATTGCTCTGAAATTTAGTAAAACCTTGGAATTTTTGGATACATAAAAATTAATTGTCACTCCTAGTTTAAACAATTACATAGCACATTTGTGGGATACTGTGCAGTTCTTTATTGCATTCTTGAGATGCATTGACTGGCATGCCAAAGCCATTCTTGTACAATTGCTGTTCAGCATGACAAGACAAAAATACTTTTATTTATAGTAGCATTTCTACAAACTAGACATTTTGAAAATACTCAAAACTATTGGCCTTTGATCCAAGGCAATCACACTGTGAGAAAAATAAAGGTCTTATAAGTAAATTTTGACTACGATGAAGTGTTTTATATTGTTCTCAGTTGAAGGTTGTTATTAGTGTGATGCTCTTTGCACTCACATTGTGACTGAACTAGTAATATGTAGACATCAAAACTCACTGTTTTTCAGCTGGAACATAGTAAAAAGCCACTTCATTCACCATTTTTGTAGAAGACCACATAGAATAATTTCATCTTCTCTCAAATATTTGGCAACTTAAGCCGTTTTAATTTATAAGTAATGTATTCCTGTAATTTCTTGAGAGGAGTCCATTAATTTTTCAAAGGATAATTTGTTGTGATTTCCAGTCTTTTTTTCTTGGAGCAGTGGCCATCGCTGCTGCTGCTGCATGAATTGGAGCACATGGTGCTTCAATCTCTCCACTCATTTTTAAAATAGTGTATGCTAGAAAACTGGCATTATCAGATGACTGCCATAACCAATGCTTCTATAATGAAAAAGAAAAAGTTAACAATAAGAATTGAATATGTGCAATTTCAAACAGGGTTGTGAGTGAACATAACAAAGCATCTTTTTTCAGCTGATGAGTTTGTGGAGGTCATATGTTGTGCTAACATGAAGAATTTAGGTTAGTAAAAGCAGTCTGAGACTGTTTGAATGTAACTTATAATTTAAAACTGGTGACCATATGTGATATGAAATACAAATATTTATGCAGACTTTTAAAAAGTGGACACATAATGTTTGGTGAAATTCAGAAATGTTTTTTTTTTTTGTTTTCTTTTTCCCGAAACCCAAATGATTCAGCTGGAGTATAAACCAATTTCCACTACACTAGAAAAGATTTTGAGAGTTAATCACTCTGTCAAATGAAAAAGATTCAGTAACTGGGCAACAAAACCTCCAATTGTCTCTGTCTTTTACTGAACTACCAGCCACACTGAAGTAAACTGAAAGCTAAAGATCACACGTGTACTTAGGTTTTCCTTCCAAATCAAAATTGAACAGAAACTGTTGACCCACCTTTTCTTTATAAACTGTTGAAGGGATGTCCAGGAAATATGAAATAACTGCATGTTTCAGTAAAGGTAATTTTCACAGAAATTTGTTGGAAATCTTGAATGAAAAATGCAGAAAATTATAATAGTACTATCCAAGTGGTGCATAAGACAAATCATATATGCAGTACAATGACTATGAAAGTGGCAGAAAAAACTTAGATCTAAATCTTCTGTTGTTTGATGTTCCAGGAAAACAAATAGGCAGTACATTTTCTAAGGAGAAAATTTATTTCGCTTTTGAAGGCTACTTTTTACAGTTTCATACCTACAGGTTGAAAGTTCAGATTTAATAGGAAGTCAGGTATATATATCTGAATATTAGTCTGTAATAATTAGAATTCAGTAATCTTAGCAAGTACAACTATTCTGCAATCAGGATACACTTACTCTTGTCATTTGTCCACAGTTTAACTATACCTCTGTATTTCTTGCTGCTGAGTTGTCTTAGCTATTGCCACTTCCTTTGCTCGAGTTTCCCTTATCATTGCTTGGGACAATTTACATTGACTTGTTATGTCAAATATATGTGATGGTTGCAGTTGGTGTCTCTGTATGCAGGAAAAAATGACAGCTTTTATGTGGATGCTTTAGCTACTTTACAAGGTAGTCTATGGGTGCTGTCATTAAGACTTTCCCTTTTGTGGATGTGAGCAAGCTCTCAACCAATTCCAAATGAAAAACTATGCCACTGTACTAAGGTGGCAGTGAATTGCTGCTGCTGCAGTACAGCACCATACAGAAATGACTGAGGACCCTTTTGGTTTGGCATTCAGCCACCTAAGACAAGGGGAAGAGTTTTCACATTCTTTCAGAAACAAAGTGAGGATGGAATCACTGTAAGGTTCAGTTGCTGAAAATTTCATCTCATTGTCTCCATTTTAGTGCTTTTTGAGGTGTAGCACATTAATGACGCTGCAAATATTAATGAGTTGCCCAAACTGGCCAAGACAATCATTCTTTATTTCAACTGGACAGATTTTATCAAGTATCTGAATGTGGTAGTGGTAATGTTTCACAAAACATGATGGTGATAATATTTAGCAAAATGTGCAGCTGTCAGACTTCAAATCTGCATTGTGTACTGAAAATGAAGAAATGAGGTTTTAGTAGTTATTTTTAAATGGTCACTTTGGCTCTTATAAGGGACTCTAAAAGAAAGTCCTCTTGATTCTGTCTTGGGAAATAATGTCTTCAAAACTCATCAGCTTGTGTTCCTTTGCCATCCACCGTTTCATTCCCAGCAGCTTCAATTTTGTTCTGTTTCAGTTGACGCAGTCATTTGGTGCTACTTCATCCTTGAACAAGTCTGCTGCATTTTATCTTCTCTGCTTGTCTGAACACATTCTTCTTCTCTATTAGTTCAGGCAGCAGTAGGAACTCAACCATCAGGACCTTCCCTTGTGGAGTCTGTTTTGCATTATATCCCCTGTTCAGCACAGGAATGGATTGTTTGACTCCTATCTTGGTAAGAAAACAGAGACCAAGTAAAATGTATGTGATAAAAAAATCAGTTGAGCAGAACCCTGGGGAAATGGTGTGGAAAATAGGTAGGAAGAATGGAAACACCGGCTGAACAAGAGAAATGTATATGAAGACAGAAGGCTAAGCAGAGCATCTATATTTATAGTTTGATAGCACTGGATGAGAAACTATCTTGTGATTGCTTTGCAAAGGTATAATAGAGGGAAGAAAAGTGAATAGTAAGGTCTTAGGCGAAACGTGTATATATGAAAGTATTCAGCAAAAATATGAAGATAAAGAATCCTATGGATGAAAAATATATGTGTGTGTGTGTGTGTGTCTGTGTAGTGAACTGTTTCACTATGTCACATGAAAAAGAAGTTAACCGGATATTACAGTGCTACTCTTTCATTTATTTTATGTGCATTATTCGGCTGAACAAGGACCAAGAACCAATTAAAGTTCATGTCTGAAAAGCATTTAGGACTATCTAAAAGAGCTATCATTCCATTTTGTAAGAAATAAAACATTGTATTTCAGTTGAACAAACATCTAATTCAGTTCTTTCTCTCTTTCTGAAAAGTACTTGAGAACATAAAGGAAAAAATAACTTGAAAAATTTTTACAGTGAAAAAAACATGAGCAATAACAGACTAACAAAAAGGCAAAGACAAGGATGAAAGAGCAGAGTCTAACAGAATTTAAAGTGAAAAGGAGAGGAACTCTTCTCACTATAATTAACAAAAGACATTAATAAGTGTTTTAGTGTTGTTAAATAGCAACAGGAATACTACACAACAGGAATTCTACAGATAAACTGTAAAATCACAGGATTCTGGTTTATACTTTTTTATCACAACTAATAAAGTGTTCAGAACAACTGGCAAGATAATTTCCCTTGTATTAACTCATATGTTGTATTTCAGATTTGTCAAAATATATTTATGGTGCAAGCTTCCAAATAATCACAGAATGACTGAGGTTGGAAAGCACCTGAGCAGGAATGGATGCCACAAGCAAGGTAACCCAGAGCTGATTGTCCAGAACTGTGTCTAGATGGCTTTTGAATATCTCCATGGATGGAGACTCCACAACTGCTCTGGGAAGCCTGTGCCAGAGGAAAAACTTTTTCCTGTTTTTTTCAGAGGGACTCTCCAGTGTTTCATTTCATGCCCACTGCATCTTCTCCTGACACTAGGCACACTGAAAGCAACCTGGCTGTGTCCTCTGTATACCCTCCCTTCAGTTATTTGTATGCATTGATGAGATTCCTGAGCCTTCTCTTCTCCATACTGAGCTGTGCCAGCTCTTTCCGCCTCTTATGGAGAGATGCTCTAGTCTTTGAATCACATTCACGGTCTTTTGCTGGATTCACTCATTATGTCCATGTCTCTCTTCTACTGTGGAGATCAGAACTGGCACTTGAAATAAGGCACAACCAGTTCTTTAGTCTTGAAACATGGTTCTCTCACTGATGAGAAGGATTTCATTTGTTGTTCAATATTGGGAATATTGTTGTACTTTAGATGTCTAGTCTTTTACATCTAGAAGATGCCTCATCTCAGTATGAGACACAGAACTGAGCAGAGGAAGGTGATTCTTGAAGGGGCAAAAGAACTCTTAGTGAGGAAAATATAATTGCACCAATGATCTGTTTTGATGTTGACTTCAATGTCCTTCACTAGACTTTTTTATACTGATTACTGATAATCAAAGATTTCTTTCTGACAAATTACCTCCCCCCCC
>VXAZ01004467.1:173486-235387 GCA_013399875.1 Gymnorhina tibicen
CCCCACCCCCAACCCCATCCCCCACAAAAACGCTTTCCTGGAACCAGAGCAATTGGGTAAGTTTATGTTCACCTTCATCTTTGTTAACCTGACACATTGCACAGAAAACGGGAAAGTCAGAAAAGTCAGAAATCAGAATTTATTTTACATTTTAGCATACTTTAAGCTTTTTTCTACTTTTAATTAATAAGAAAACACATCTTAGAAGACAGTCTGAACATAGTTAACAAGATGTTTTTGAAAGTAAAACCTTTTTATTTTCTAATGATAACAATTTCATGCTCTATGTCTAGAAGGTTGTCTTTCAGAGAAATCCCTAAGCACTCCCTGTAAAACAGTTCTATTTAGAACTCATTCTGTTTACTCAGACATGGCATTGGGATATAATGAGTTTTGGTATTTGAACAGTAGGAAGCAGCAATATGTTACATTTAGGAAAGAAGTGAGGAGGGACTTTTCCCCATGAAATTTCTAAGATCATTTAAGTGGACAGAATGTAATTAATTGCTAAACTGGAATTCAACCAAAGGAGTGGAACTAACTATTTCTTACTTGCCAAAACAAGCTAAAAAGCCAAACAGAAACACCATGGTGTCTTTCATGACAACTGGTGAGGATTTGAAATGTAAATCATGTTCAATTGATTTAGTGACCAGAATTTAAAATGCTAATCCTTGCTACTTGTTATTTTGAGTTTTCTTTTATTCTAAATATAATAGAAACCAGTTGCTTTCATGACTGGAACAGCCACAAATACAATTGCTCTTGGCTGCCTGAGAGAGCATCTTTTTCAACACTCAGGGCTGTAATACTTCTGCCAAAAAAAAAAGACATTTTTCTATGTTGTGCAGAGAAATCACTCTATGGCTTAGAAATCTGGGTTAATATTAAAAACAAAATAACTTTCAAAAATAACCCCTATGACAATCTTGGTTTTGTAATCAGCCATCAGTTATTTGGTACGTCTCTCCCTTCTTTTTTTACCAGTGAATTTTTCTGATATGTTCCAAGGTTGATTATTTCTTAAAAAAAAGAAACACAAACAAAGCAAGACTTTTGTTTTGTAGTTCTAAGAATTGCTGTTCTGACAATCTCGCTGCTTTTTAGACTATACTAATGATTAATCCACAGCAATATAGTCTTCGTTGGTTTTACAATTTTGATCATTTTGTTTATACGAACTACAACTCTGTCCCATCTGAAATTGCAAGGCTTGACTCTGTCAGAAACATAATAGAGTGTTAGACAGTTGAAAATAGTGCCTTTAAGATCTGAAAATCCATTTAAACTTCTCTTAGAACTGTGAGGGTGTGGAATTCCTATTCCACATTTGAGAGGTCGGTTAGATAGTGAAAAGCTGCGTTGGCTATTAGCAGAAAGGAGTGAAAATAGCAAAAAGAATACTGAAAGTTTCTTGAGTGACAAAAATGGCAACATTTCTTTGAACTAATTTGAAATACCAAAAATATCCAGGAAACAGTCATTCTGTGAAAGTTAGAGTTCAAGAAAATTGTTCCCTTGTTCACCCTCATATACTCTGACGGTGACTTAAGCATTTGAACAGGTTGCCAAAAGAGGTTGTCAAGTCTCCCTCCTTGAAAATACTCAAAAGCCATCTGGACACAGTCCTAAGCAACTGTCTCTAGGTGTCCCTGATTGAGCAGGGAAGTTGTAGCAGATGACCCACAGAGGTCCCTTCCAACCTCAACTACTCTGTGATTCCTAGTCCTGGTACTTCCAAGAATGAGATGATTCAGTTAACTTCTGGAAAAATAAAGATTTCCTACCTGTGCACCTGCTCTTCAGCATCGGGTTATTGATAGTTTTTGTTATTTCATTGACATGCTAGTGATAAAAGAGGAGGAAAGTAAGGTGAAATCTAAGTAAAGACCAGTCACTGAGTAAAGACAGGGCACATCTGAAAGTTAATCAACTAGTTCTTTATTCTGTACTTGTCAATGTTCTCCTGTGATCACAACCAAATCTTTCAAATCAAGGGGCACTTCAGTTTCCCAAAATGTGAAGTGGTTCACATGACATGTAGTAATATTCTTATTCATTTATATAATTTCAGTTCAAATTAGAAATTTTAATTTCCATTCAGGGGAGATTAATGTAATTTAACTGCTAATAGAAAATGCAGTGGAAGAACCAATCCTTTTTTCTGGAGGTTGTGTGCTGAAGGATTGTATTATGTGCAATAGCCTTTGAAAATACTACGGAGGAGAAGTGTTCCTATTGATAGAAATCCAGCATGAGATTTGCTTAGAAAAGTAAATAAATAACTAACAGCAGAAGACTAAATTGTGAATTGAAATGCTGGAGGACTATGGGAATTAGGATATACAAGAGTAGTGGTGTATTTTATGTTGATATAAACAATTTATGCTTTGGTGAATTGATGCTTTGGTTACGACAAAAACTAGTTAAGTATGCTAAAGAAGGTTTAGTATACATGTAGTTGATAATAACACAGAAACACAGAATTACAGAACAACAGGATGCTTGAGTTTAGAAGGGACTGTGGAGGTCATTTGGTCCAACTTCCTCTGCTTAGGCAAGGTCACACAGAAGTAGTTGCCCAGAACTGTGTCCGGATGGTTTTTGAATACCTCCAAGGAGAAAAAATCCATACTTTCCCTGGGCAACCTGTGCCAGTGCTCAGTCACCTTCACAGAGAAAAAAAGTGTTTCCTGACATTCAGGTGGAACCTCCTTGTGTTGTGATGTAACCTGGCAGGCGGTTAGAACACCACACATCTGCTCGTTCACTCCTCCACGCAGTGGGATGAGAGAGAGAATTGAAAGGAAAAAAATGTAAAATTCATGGGATGAGATAAATACAATTTAATAGGACAGAAAAGAAAAAGATAAAAATAGCGATAAAAGCATTAGAATATAAAAATCAAATGATGCACAGTGTAACTGCTCACCACCTGCTGGCTGGTGCCCAGCTAGTCGCTGAGTAGCAGCCCCATGGGCAACTTTTCCCTAGTTTATATAATGTGTGATGCCATGTGGTATGGAGTATCCTTTTGATCAGCTGGGTTCAGCTGTACCAGCTGTGTCTCCTCCCAGCAGCTTCCTCTGCTCCCTGGTCTGCTGGCTGGTGGGGCGGGTGAGAAGCTGAAAAGTCTTTGACACAGAGTAAGCACAGCTTAGCAACAACAAAAACATTAGTGTGATATCAAGTTTATTCTCATCCTAAATTCAAAACACAGCACTGTCACAGATACTAAGAAGAAAATTAACTCTAACTCAGATTAAACCATAGGAAACTGTGTTTCAGTTTGTGTCCATTGTCCCTTGTTCTGTCACTAGGCAACACCTGACAGTCCTCAGTACATCTTCCCTCCGTTCTTTTATGCATTGATAGGATTTCCCAAAGCCTTCTCTTCTCCAATCTGAAAAGTCCTGGATAAACTTGCGTCATAGGAGAGATGCTTAATGACTTAATCATTTTCATGGTCATTTGCTGGAATCTGTCCAGTATCTCGGTGTCTCCAACAGATCTATTTAAGTAGTACATTTTTTTTCTAAGTATACTAATTGTTATTCCAAGAACATGAACACTTTACTCCTAATTGCCTGTGTCAGTAATATTTCAAGATAATTTTGAATTAAGAAATGAATAATCCATATGATGCTAAAACTTAATGAGATTATTATAACAGGTGGTGTGGATTTATCTGCAACATACCATGTCAACCAAATTAATATTCTTTCTGAAAGGATAACTGAAATCCTGAAAACTGGAAAGCATCATTCAGTAAGAACATATTCCAGTAGCTTTTCAGTACTATCCAAGTTACGGTGACCAAGATATTCTCTGAGCCCTCTTTTCTCTTAAAGAGTATCTGGTGGCAATCTAGCTCTTTGGAGTCCTCCAGGCTTTGTTTATACAGGCATTCTCTGTAAATTATCATGTGTGATAGGACAGGAAATCTCTCATAAGAGCTGTAGGTACCACAAAGACTCTATTTAAAATGTCAACCCTTAAACAAATTTCTTCTGCTATCTAAGAATGTTAATACAGTTCACCATAGAATCCCTACCACTTCTTTTATAAGGCTGAGTATATAACCATGGAGAAAACTTATAGGAGGTATGTAAATAGTTGCAATTACATTTTTTTAAAGGATGTGTGCTTTTACAGAAGAATTCAATGAAATGTTAAGTAAGTTTTTAACAAATTTCTGTGTTTCAAAGCAATATGTCATATCTCGGAAGTACCAGACACAACATTTAAATACAGAAGGCAGCAAAATGAGAACACCAAAAGTATATCAACAAGCTTGCTTATTTGCTCAGATAGATTTAAATAACTTCTGCTAAAACTAGACTAGATTGTTTTAATTTGTTTTCAATTACCAAAGTTATCTGCCCTAATGTTTACATTTTACATTTACAGTTTACATTTTTTTATATTTTTCTCCTGTTAACACAACCTCTTGTTTTACCTGAAGCTGTATACTCTTTCAATTTTCAGGTTGGTTTTTTTTTTTTTTTTTCAATTAGTAGTGCAGTTTTTGTCTTTTTTTTTTTTTTTTTTGCACTAAGTAGTGCAGTTTTTGTCTCTTTTTTTTTTTAGTGTGCTGGCAGACTGTTCATTTAATTCATACCCTCTGGGTGGCTTCCTAGAAGAGCACTGTCTAAAATTTTTGTTACAAACAGCAATTCTGGTGTAAATTTCCCGACTCTTTCTTGTGGCTAATAATGATGATGCTTCCCTATGCTATATTGAACACAAACTATTTAACTCATTTCATACTTCTTTTTTAAATGATGCACATTTCTGAAACCAGATATTAGTTTTTTCCTTTCTGAGAAACCTTCAGCATTTCATATTCAGCAGCAGGGAGATCGTTCAGTCAGAAGAACTGAACGTTCTTCTAGCTTTAGATTATTTTTCTCTTCAAGTTCTTGGCTCCTTTCCAGTCCTTAGTCAGGAACTTGTTTGAAAATTACTTCATGGTTAAACTGCCTAAGGTGGTAATACTGTTCTGAAAGTACTTTCTTTGTCAGTGCCATATCACTGAGGAAGAGAAAAAAAGTAACATGGTAATATAAAACTTTGATTCTGTATTTGGTATTGTTGTCTGCAGTTTTCCTGACTGAGTCTTATAGAAGCCAATTTAATAATGATGATTTCATGTTGATTTTTTAAAAAATGAACAGTATCCACTTCTACTTATATTTCTAACCTCTGCTAGAGATGTGTCATCATGAGTAGCTGAGGCAAAACTCAACATTAGTACTTCATAATTCCATCATTGTCTTAGATCATCAGTACTTTACAAATTGTGAGTCGCTGTAAGTTATCTTGTAGGAGACATATGTCTTTGAGTTTTCCAAGAGGCTTGTGATTTTAGTGGTTATTGCTGCTAACCTAGGAGCAGTCTTTGGGATGACTCTGGCTATTGACATTTTGTTGGAAGACTTTGCCGTTGATGTTTAAACAAACTTGGGACAATGCAATGTGTTGAAACTTTCCACCTTAATGTGGCTGCAGTCATCTGGAAAACTGCTTGAGCAGGGCTGTGCTTGGGAGCTGCTATGTGGCTACTGCGAGGCTCTGGCTCATCAGTGAAGTGGGGTCCGGGAGTCAGACAATCAAGCAGAGAAATGGACATGATGTATATCAAAAGAGGAAGTATGTTGATGCCTTAGGATTTCGATTTTTATATTTTTCATATCCTGTAATTCTTTAGTGTATAACTCGAAACTCCATATAGGCTGTTAGCTACTGTTCTCCCATTTTGGTCAGACAAAACAATTCCTCTCTAAGCCTGAAATTCAAGGACACTTACTGTCTCAGGTCCTGAGAAATGTAAACAGAAGTGGGTTAGGGGGGAGCAAACTTGGGGTAAATGACTTAATTACCTGAAGCTGTTATCAGAGGATTAACCCTCGATACGCAGATGGACCAAATAAAAGTATGAAAACCTGTGACCCACTGTCTATTTTTGGGTGTAGCCCCTGGGGGTTTTGACTGCCCAAAGAGTATTTATTGAGGGCCCTTCAATAAATATAACTGCTTTTATTCTTTTAATTTTGTCTAGCCCCTGTTTTTAGGTAGTCCCTCCAAGGCATCAATGTGAGCACTTTGACAGTATTGGAAGGAGGAGAATGAGTGACAAGGTATGGAAATTTACATGGGAAATCAGAACAGAGGTAGAAACTGAGGAACAGTAAGTATTCTAAACACCAGCAAGTCATTCTATTTCTTTAGACAGATGGAGATTTAATTGTTTTACAGAGTGTGAAACAACTTTGAAGAAAAGATTCAGGATAAAATTACATCCCATTTTTTAATCTGGCAGGTTATTGATGCATCAAAAATGTTCTCTTTGCTCTGTCTTTTCTGATTGTGACTTCTTTTCTTATTCTGGGGGGATTCTGACCTTGCACTGAAAGAGCTTGCTGAAGTGATCAAAAAGTAAGCTGACAACAGCTGTTTTCATCCTATCCTGATGGGTTGGATCAGATCGATAAAAGGACTGATGAGTGCTAGAGTACCTTCAAAAAAAGCTTCAAGAATATGCAAATGGAAATATGACATAGGAAGGATAATAAACACTAGTAAGTGTTGAACTTTCAGATTCAACAGTCTGAATCTAAACTCTATTAAATAGAAGATAGAGTTTAGTCTGGGGAAAATTACAGAATTTTTTATAGTTCAGTGTTGTAATCCGTTGAAAGATACATTTATAACCAGATTTTTAGTAGAGTCCATGCTCTAGACCTCAAGAAAAAAAAAAAAAGAAAGGATTACATTTAATTTTCTTTCATCTTTGATAAATCTTAACCACCAAATATCTTGCAATGTTCACTTTGTGTTTATTATAAAACTAACTTAAAACACTGAAATAAACCAATTGTGCTGATATTTATCAATTTACTCTTTGCCTGTCCCTCGATATCAGACATATATTTCCTGAACATGAAATTTTTTTGATGCCCAAGTGAGGTGGAATTTATAAATGAGAAAGCATCTGCTCTGCTCTCACAATTGAATTATAATGTTATTCCCAATAGAGGGCTCATCTGAACCATGCTGCAGAATAGCCCTTTAAGTGCTCAGGTCAGAAGGAGGAATCTATTTGCTGTTTCTCACAGAATAAAGCTGACACTGAAAACACATGTAACATATCACAGGGTGAGGTAGAGTAGATTCTCTCTTTCCGTGACTGAGAAATCTTACTGACGGTTCTCCATACTGTGCTTTTGTTGCTAATATTGGAATATTTGCATAATGTGTGTGGACACATTATTGGTAGCATCTTGAAGGAAAAATGTTGCAGAAAGAGGGGAAGGGTAGTTAAATCTGGAGCAAAATTATTCCATGCTAAACCTGGAAGTTGGCTTGCTTTCCATAGCCATTGGGAGGCACTGTGACCACTTTGGCTTGCTTCTCTTGGACTTATTTTGTACAGTGTATTTTTCAACTTTTAATGGTCTGAAATGGTCAAAATGGTCCTACTTTAGTGGTCCAAAGGAATTGTCAGGGTATTGAAGGCAACAACACATTTTGTACTTCTTTCTATCATAGACTCAGTTTTAGAAAAGATTAAAGGGATAGTTTCTGGTGCTGCTGTGCAACACCTGTAAAAGGCCTTCACTGATACCTCAACTGTAAAAAATCTGTATGATTTTTTGAGGTGATGCCTAGATGTCGTGTCTCCTTGAATCTATAAAAATTTTTAGGAACCATACTGGCTGGTTCCGATGGAAATGTGGAAAATGAAGGGTTATTTACAAGCAGATTGTGTATCATTCTGCAGTTTGGAAGGTTTAATATAATTGCTAATTGCTTTCATCTATAAAAAGAAGTGGATTAGTACACTACATGCAGTCAAAATAGACGAAACAGCAGGACACATTTCACTTAGTAGCTTTTTTATGTCAAAATATGTGAGTTTTTCTTTGATTCTAGTATTTCTTGCTGAGACAGAGATGATATCAAATTTTGGAATAATCTTTAATAACAGTCCTTCGCTTGCTTTCTTTGCACATAAATGAAAAGTAAATAGGAAATAGATCTTGCTTGTACAGTGGTAATTTAAAATTGTCTCCTAATCGAGGTTCTCATATTGTAATCTCAGTTTTCACTTACCCCTGTGGTGGTCTAGCAAAATCATTCATGTTTGAATGAAAGTTTAACTTTTAAGAGAGGATAATAATCCCTAGAATAATATGAAGCTGAGTCAAGGGCGGTTTATATTAAATATCAGTAAAAAATATTTCACCCAGAGGGTGAAAAGAATATTTCACCCAGAGGGTTGTTGGGCACTGGAACAGGCTCTCCAGGGAAGTGGTCACTGCACCAAGCCTGACAGAGTTCCAGAAGCATTTGGCAACACTCTCAGGTACATGGTGCAATTTTTGGGGTGTCCTGTGCAGGCTAGAGGTTGGACTCAATGATCCTGATGTGTCCCTTCCAACTCAGGATATTATATGACTCTATGATTTGAAACTTCAAGTTAACACAGTTTATCACATAATTAAAAAGTGAAATGAAGATTGTTAGGGTTTTTGTAAACCCTAATCAGTGTAAAATGACTACTAAAGTTTTGCCACTGCTTAAAATGGTAAACATTTTTTAATTCTTTAATTCAATCATTATAGATCTGTATTTTTAGAAAAACTTAAAGCTTATTTTTTAGAAAGAATTTTTGGAATGCAAACATATTCTTAAGATGTTCCTTCCACTTCTGTACTCAGTAAATTTTTTCCATTAACTTGGACTAGCCAAATGCTGAAACAGAATCAGCTTATATTGAAAAAGTTTTCTTAGTGAAATCACACTTTATATGAAATCACTCTTTATATGAAAAAAATCTTGGCCCTTTTAAATTATTTTTCCCTACAGTAGGGAAAAGAAATGTATGAGACAGACATCTTTATATAACAAGATTTAAAGATTAAATTATATGGATAGAGGCATAATTACATGTGTGATCTGCATAAATATAAACTCAAGAGTAACAGAATTCCCTTGCTAAACAGGAGCTTATGGTCAGTTGCTTAGCAGTCAGTTCTTTTGAAAACAAGAATTCTTTCTATAAAAACTCAATAGCAAAAAATTTAAATAAATCCTGTTTCTTTAGTTTCCATTATGCCTAGTGCTACGGTGACCCTTGTCACCAAAGTACAATTTGAAAAGTAATTAATTTAATAATATTTATTTATTAAAATTTCAGGATACTATTTGATTATAAGGTGGAGAAACTAAGGACAGGGTTTTTTAAAGTCTTCATTCACTTTCCTTTTCACTTACAGTTTTGATGGTTATTATGAGCACAGATTAATACTTAGCTCCAAGGTAGAATTTGTTCCCACGAGAAATGGTAAGGGTCATAAAAATATACCAATTTTTGCTTAGCTCCAACTAACCTAGCACTTTAGAAACACTTGTCATGGAATCTATTCTCTTGAACGCTGTGTGTCAGGAAACATATCACTGTTATACATATAACTATTAAACCTTAGCTTTCCCTTAGGGCCTGTTTCCAATACTTTATTCATGTAGATTTTTAAGTAACTTGCTCAGCACTCGTTTCAGTGTTATAAGAAATAGATTATACTTTGGCTTACTGCTACTCTTGGGGTTTTTTTGTGCTGAATAACCAACCTAACAGAAATATTCCTTTTGTAATGGACACTGGTAATGTATTATTAAACTCAGACCAAGGTGGTATGAAAACACAGAAATACTGTCAAGAAATGAGGGATAAGTTGAACAAAAAAAAAAAGTCCCAGTGTATTTATTTTAACATAAATATACATATATACATGTGTGTATAAGTGAAAGTATGATAGCTGTTTGTTATTCAGAAATAACAAATATAGTATAGCAGTTCAGCACTAGTCGAAATAAAATGCAGCCATTTCCATGTATTTTCAAAAGCATGGTAAATCAACACCATGGAATATTTTGTAGGAAAGCAGGATGCCAAATGAATATTTCAAGGACTATGAATTAAAATGCAGCACCAAAAAAATGTAATTTCTTTAAAAACTACCATTAGTGCTGTACAGCAATGATACATCTGCAAGGTTTTCATTAACCCTTCTTTCTGCATGTGACCAAAACCATTTAGAATTTGAACTCCCAAGTATTTTCCTGGAAAAATCATTCTGAACTTCCCAACACATCACTCCTGCTTGTCTGTGCTCATAGCCTTCAGAGATTTACCACCTAGTATCATGTAGAAACATACCTAGCACTGGTATTTTCTTTTTGTTACTAGCTGTATCTCAGCATCTATATCAGACTGTCACTGTGGTTTTTTGTACTTCAGTCCCTTCTTGTTCTTCCCCGAAAGATGTCCTCTTGATCCTTCGTTGGAGAGAGGTTCCTTCTCTCTACCCAACTTTCCCTTTGGCCTGTATTTTTCTGTGTCCTTCCAGCTTTGGTAGGAGAGTAGTACATACCAATAAAGCTCTCATAATGACTCTCAAAGTCCTGTCCCCTCATAGAAGACAACAGGCAGTATCATTATGTTGCCCTTTTCAAAACTTTTCAGTTCCTTCTAGTTAATGTGTTTGATGGGGAATGTGTGGTCGACCTTTCTGTCCATCTTTCTCATTTCAGCATCCTCTAAGTGTTTCCTGTACATAAACTTCCTAAGAAAAATAAAAATTTGAGGTCTACTTAGAAATACTCCTCCCCAGCTCCTATTTCAGGGAATTTATGCAGATGTCCCAGTCCCTTTTTGCTTCCTTTCTTCCTTTACAAGTGTCAGAACTTATTCTGTTCTTCATCTCTTCAGTTATTGGTCTGTTATTTGGTAATTTAAGCTCAGATTGGCTAGACTGCCTTCACAACAAATTAGAGAATGTTTCCCTGAAATGCCTTTATACTAATTATCATGGGTACCAATGGTTTGACAGCACAGTATTGGCTGCTTCACCCTGCCAGAGAGATATGCCAAGGAATGGAGCAATTCTCCTATGAGGAAAGGCTAAGAAAATTTTCTTGTTCAGCCTGGAAAAGTGAAGGCTTTGGGGTGACCTAATTGTGGCCTTCCAGTACCTGAAGGGAGCCTACAAGAAAGACAGAGAGAAACTATTTACAAAACCATGTAGTGAGGACAAGGGAGAATGACTTCAAACTAAAAGAGCATAGGTTTAGATTAGATATCAGCAAATTCTCTGCTGTGAGGTTTGTGGAATAGGTTTCCCAAGGAAGTTTTGGATGGCCCATCCTTGGAAGTGTTCAAGACCAGGCTGGATGGGGGTCTGAGCAACCTGAGCTAGTGAAAGTGCTGGAGTTAGGTGAACTTTAAGGTCCCTTCCAACCCAGGCCATTCTATAATTCTATGCTATAATGTTAAAACTTGAATGCCCTAGAATGTGTAGGGATAACTTCTGCAGCAGCTGGGATAAGACAAACTGTCCAAACCCACAGTATTTTGTATGTAAATAATACTTGAAGAAAAAAAACCAACAACCTCTTAAAATACTGCTTAAAAAAAAGCCCTTTAAATATTGCTAAAAGCTAATCAGTTCCACATCTACCTGGATTTTCACATGAAGGTGAATCCATACAATATTCAGTTGGATTGTGTAACTGAACTGCTAAAATATGCAAGTTCTCAAATACTAAAATAAGCAACACACAAAACTTGATCTAAGTAGACAATGTAGAAAACACACACACAAATAAGAAAAAACAGTAAAAATGAAAATTTTTTCTTAATGTAAAAAGATTTCTCCTTTTTATTTTATTTCTGTATACAAGACTTCCAAGGTCCAATGAAATCAAAAGTGCAATGGACTAAAGAGAAAATGTAACAAAATTGGTAGAAATTGTCCCTGTTTTCCAGGGAAATCTTCTAAAGACAAACAATCAGTTTAATTTATCTCTTTATATTTGAGAAAAATATTTTTAAACACAAGGGTTTTTGGATTTGCACCTTCTGTTCCCTTGATCTAATCAAACACACTGTAATGAAGTTAATATTTCTTAAATTCTCTTGATAATAAGAATTAATATTAGTTAATTGTTTGATATTATTGCATGTAATAAATATTAATATTTATTACAAGAAGTAAGACTTCTTTCTGTAGATGTTGATACTGTTCAGCTCCTCGCATTTCATGGTCTGCTGAGAAGGGAGAGTAAGAACTCTCTGGGTTGGGACTTCTTTCTGCTTCTGGTGGAGTTGTTGATGGTAGCAACTCTCATATTTCCCACAGTGGTCACTGCTTTTCAAACTGGTTAGTCAAAGCTTCAAAAGTGAAAGTATATTTTGCAGTCTTGGCCTTTTTCTGACACTAGTGTTAATTACAGATTTAGTAGCTTGTTTCTGTAGTCTCGCTAATGCAGCCTTCCCCACCAATACATTTTTAGACATAAAATACTCTCAAAAAGCCTAAGAGTTAAAAACCTCAGTGTTAGAAAAAAAAAACCTTCAAAAAAATTTGAAGCACAACATCTCCCCTTCAAAATACTTTCAAAGGAAACACAGTTCAGGTTGCTTTCCAAAATATATAAATATTTTATAGCAGCTTTTGAACTTATGAACTCTTTTAATAACGTGAGAGTGGCTACAGCCCGTATTATGACACATGTGGGATACCTTTTTAACCTGACTGCCTTGTCAAATACACAATATATTGACAAAAATGACAAACACATTTTCAAATTTGCTTAAATAACAACCATTTTTCTAGTTTGGAATACTCACTGTCACTCAGCAGAAACTTGCCTTGGCAGACTGCCATCTTCTTTTCCCTCCATTACTCTAGTGACACACAGTTTCTTTGAAGTAAACAGGCCCCATGCAGTTAGGTTTCAATGTCACTAGCTCTAATTATTTGTCTTTTTCTACCTCTCTACTTAGGTACCACTAAATTACTATCCTCATTTTAAAGAGGAATTTGTATGACCTTTACATCTCTTTCAGTAAACAGAAAGAATGATCTAAGAATAATTCAGAGCTATATTATTAATGAGCTGGAAATGTCTTGCTAAGAAATATAAACAAATCATGTCCTTTGATTTTTTGACTAAATTGCATGATGTGCAGCTTCAAAGGTCCTTTGTAGGCGTAAATAAAGCGCTGCTCTTCCAGAAAATGCTGAAAAGTCACCATTCTTCTCTTTATTCCATGATATCACACAATAGTGCTAGTGATTATTATGAATGTTTAACAGTGACTATTGTTTCTAAATATCACCCATGTATTAATGCCATTAATATTTATTTTGAAGACATTTGAATTTGTAAGCAAGAATTTTTCCAATCAACCAGTGTAAAATAGGAATACTTTGGTTTTTACTCTAAAGAATTTCATTGTTTTGCATAAATAATGTGTTACATTTACTGAGTATTTCCCCAAGGAGAAGAAATAAGTGGAACATAAATCTAACAGTCTGAATTAAGTCATTAGTCAGTGTGTACATATTAAATGTATATGTTCATAAAATCCATAACATGCTTCCTTCCTTCAGTCATGCCAAATGATTCCTGATCAGTACTGCTTATTTTTACCCAATGTTTTCTATCCTGTCTATGGACAACACAAAGAAGGCAAATAAAGTTTGGCTTACTTGGCTTGAAATACACAAAGATTTCAAGAAATAAATGTTTCTAAATAGTGCTTTTGAGCCTCTCTAGCATCAGGCTTTTAATCCGTAGGAGAGGAGCTGGCTCCTGCCAAAGGTGGTGATTTTTGCTACATTCATGGTTCCTAATGCCGTGCCCTAGGTGCAGAAGGTCAGTTTCCCTTTGTGGAATAACACTGGTCTCAGTAAGACTAGTCACCGTGCTGTCTGCTCCCACATTAGCCCATGGAAGATTTGAGTTCTGATGTTCTAGGATGGCTTAAACAGTTGGTTCTTGTTCATTCTTGTATAGTCTTCAGAATACAATTATTTCTTATTTATATAATATTTCTTATATATATAATTGGTATCAGAAGGCAGCAGGGACAATACCTGTGCGGGGTGTGAGCAGGTTGATGTTCTACTCAGCATGGTGGTACAACTTAAGGAGGAGGTGGAAAGGTGAAGGAGTATAAGGGCATCTAACAAGGATTGACTACCGGAGCTGCTCTGTACCAACCCTAAGGCAGGGTAGCAGCCCACTGCACCTCAGGAAATGGAGAATCCCCTACGCTCTCCTCACAGGCAGGAGGAGACCTAAGAGGCAGGTCCCTGCTTGGGGTAGCAGACAAATCCCCTCTTGGTCTCCCTTTCCACACTGGCACTGCCCCTATGGAAAAGATATGAAGCTCTGGAAACTGGAAGCCAGGAAAATAAGGTAGGTGAAAGACCATCTTGGAGGTTGCCTAGGGTAAGTCAGCCAACCCCATGTATTGAAACTGGCTTTACAAAGCAAAAAAGAAGGGACTTACCATAGGCAGCTCCCTTCTGAGGGGCACAACATACTGACAGGACACATCCACAGGGAATTTTGCTGCCTCCCTGAGGTGTGGGTATGAGACTTTACTGGGAAACTCTCTGATCTGGTATGGTGCTCTGACTATTACTCTCTATTAGTTATCCAAGCTGGTAGTGAGGAGATTGAAGGAAGAAGCCCTAGTGAGATCAAAAGGGACTTTTGGGCACTAGGGCGTTTGGTCGCAGGAATTAGGTACATGAGATATGTTTTCAGTTCCTTTGGTTTCAGGCAGGAATATTTTGAAGCCCACTACCCCAAGAGAAAAGAAATACTAGCACATTATGAGGGAGTTAAAGCTACTTCAGAAGTTGTTGCTAAAGAACCACGGCTCCTCTTGGTATCAGAATTGTATGTGCTAAACTGGATGTGCAAAGGAAATATCCTCTCTGTCTTCTGAAGTAAACACTATGCATACTGAGTGCCTGCTTCCTAGGAACTGGCTGAACATTGCTCCCTGATAGGAATAGAGAATAAATCTCCATGGGTTTTGCTTTGCTTCAGCCTTTGCTCTTTTTTTCCCCTCCCTCCTTCCCCTTCCCTTCTTTGCCCCATTAAACTTCCTTTATCTTGACCCACATGTGGTTTTTTAATCTTTAGTCCTATTGATGAGGTATGCAAGAGCAGCTTGGTGGGCACTTGGCGGCCAGACAAGGTTAATCCACCATGGTAACTTTTGAATAAGGTGAAGGAATGATGGTAGTCCTTGTCTAGGGACATGTAGACTCTGGTAGACTGCACAAATAATTCTTGGAGAGGTCCCAGTTTTTCAAAGCTCTGTGGTGAAAGAAATCTTTAAAAAAAAACCGAAACTGTCCTCCAAAGATCACATAAGTTTGCTGCAAATCCTTTTAAAATTTACTGCAGAGAAATATTTACCAAAAAGAATTTTCATTTTCCTTTTTCTTTTTTCTATATCACATACTCATACAATGCTATGAATCTTTTGTCAAATCTCCTACATATCAAGGTTTCTAAAACATAGAAGTGACAGTTCTGAAATGCAAACTGTTTCAGTATGGCAGCACCTTCCCTTTTTCTGTGTTTGAGCTATTACCTGAGTGAATGGTTGGCTGTCTTCACATGACCAGTTACCCTGAATGTGTGAATAAAAAAAATAATAATAATAGTGATGCAATCACCTGAATATACCAGCCAGTTACTAATTGTATGTTTGGTAGTAATTAACCATTGTACACAAAAGTAACTTCAGATAATTGGTGTGCCACTGTGGTTGAGGAACCTCAAGTGACATTGAGACAGGCTGTACCTGTCCCATAGATATGATCAGGGCCAAGACAAGGGTATAATGGATGCTGGGATGGGTCAGCATGGCTGTGGTGTGAGAGGGGCTTCTTTTGTGATGGTGAGGAAAGCAGGCTGAGCAATGGCAGGAGAGCAAGGCAGCATTAGAACTGAAAATGCACCTTTGCAGGGATGGGAGGCTGAGGCACCGAGACGATGGGAGGAACAAGTGCCACCTGCAGCCTGCATGTGGCTAACAGCACAAAGCAGGCAACTGCCCAAATGTCTTTGTCAGTCGTGACAGCACATTTGTAAAACAGTACTTGTGGCTCCTGCTGGCACACCTGGAACTTCAGTATTAAAAAAACCAACAAACTTGGAAACCCGTTTCTATCTTTCTGCTTTTCATTGAAAGATATGGGCTGCTTCTGAAGTTATTTGGAATATAGTGTGGTGGTGACTTAGTCTAGCGAATAACTCCAAGTGACAGGGTAGGAAGAAGCTTTGTAACTTTTCTTGACCTTCACCTGCCATATCTGCTTGGACATTCCTCAAACCTTTGAATTTGCTTGACATAGTATTCATTTTGTATAAAAAGAGGCAGAATAAATGTAGGCATTAATTTGGGATGTCTGGCAACATTCTTCATTGACTGTGATGAAATGTAAGATAGAGAATACTTCTATTATAGCAACAATGTGATTATCTGCTGACAGTTTTATCCTCAACTGTAACTTTTTAATGTATACATATTAGGATCCTTTAAACAGCGCAACTGATATAAGTAAATGAGTATAAATTAATTAAATTTTTAAAATGCTAACAGCAAGGATATTTACCAAATTTAAAGAAAAGAAATTAAATAAAGAAATGTGAGTGGTAACATTGTTCAACTTAGCTTTTTCTAAACTTTTTTGATTGGTTAAAAGATCATTTGTAAAAAAGAATGACAAGCTTAGGTAAAGGATAATATATTTTGCTAAGTGTAGAAAGCTCTAACTTGAAAGTAATTGCATTCAAATAGTGATTGTTGTAAATATTCATGTTTTAAAACCAAATGCTTACGCTTCTTCATTTTTCATCTCTTTAGCCATATGTGCGTCAAAGATGTTGAGTAATTCATCCATCACTTAGCAAGTTTAACAAACCTGTGTTTGCAAAATGTAGATCACAAGGCAAAAATATCAGCTGGGAGAGAAACATAGTCTTAATCATGCATTTGGTCGTATATTTCTTTTCTTTATTGGCTTATTTTTAACATTTATTGTGTTAAAGATTTCTGCTAGGAAAAATCAAGTGTGGCATGATGATTTGATAAATATTCTGTGTTGAAGCTCAAAACATGGATTTAGCAATGCTTTAAAAGCCTGAGTCTGCTTTTGACAACAAACTCCCTGTGTCCTGAAGCCTATGATGCCAATCTTTCAGGATGATTGAAAATGTAAGATGGCAACAGTCTTCTTTTTGACATATTTTGTTAAATAATCCAAAATACTTAGAATCTGTGTGTTAATTAGGCAAAGAAGCTATGGTATGGAGCTAACAGCCACCATGTACATTTTTCAAGGAAAAAAATTAAAGACTATGTTGCTTTTATTCACTTCACTTTATTCAAATTACTTTAACTTCAAGAATGAGTCAGCAAGAGCTCTCTAATTTTGGTGATGGCATACACTCAAAGTTCTGCAGGATCTGAAGAAATGAGACAATGAGTATGGTATCAATATTTTTAGTCAACTTATGAAAAAATCATTTACATTGATATGTCAAGATTTCTGCATTAGACTGGAGGAGCAGTAAAAAGGAGTAAAGAAGTTAAAAGGAGTAAAAATTTTCTGATCTAGTGAAATTGGATGTAAATATTTCTAAGAAAGGCAAAAAATAATGCTTTTTCAGCAGATATTAATATGTGCATGAAATAGGCCATAAGCAGGATGTTCCTCACAGACCAGAGCAGAGGACTTTTTTTCCCCAAAAAACACCAACAGGTATGCTCTTGGAGACCTTAGTAGTCATATTGTCCTGCTAAAACAGTACATCTGTTTGCATGTATGTGTATATATATACATACACACATGGTTTCAAAAGCTTTTTCTTTCTCAGGAAATCAGGGGTTTGTTAGTAAATGTAACTTTAGGCTTAGGGGGTTGCTGATTCTTTTATTTTATACAACAACACGGAAAAGATGCTTATTTACTGATCTCTCTCATCTATGGGTGTGGTGTTTGGTGTACGTGTTGCTTTAATATTGTCAAATGCCCTTAGTGGGTAAAGTTAGAGCTAAATACCTATGAAAAATCTTAGAGTTTGATTTTCTTCATCAAGCATTGAGCTCAGCTGCATAGAAATGGAGTCAGGACCTTAAGATATCAGAAACTGATATGCTGAGTGGGCATTGTGCCAGAACAGCTTAGCTAGAGACAAAAATGGTTCTGCCTTTGGCCTGCTTCACTAATGGAGTAGCTGTTTATACGCATTTCATGTTCAGCACATTTTTACAGTGATTCTGAGCTCTGCTTATTAATATGGAGAAAAATACACTGGTTTGATTTAGCACTGTACTGTAGGAGGAAGTAAAAATTATCTTCAGTTATTCTTACTCTGTGCTAAGGCCAAAGCAGTTACTCGTGTCTTGTTCTGGAGAAAAATGGCTACAGTTTATGGTTAAACTTAACAAGAAGCCTTTGTGATCTTCTTTATGGTTCTTTAAAGCACAAAATTTGTTCTACAGTTATTTCTTGTGTATAATAATTATAACAATATACAAATACCGGCCTCATAGTTGGTAAACTCTAATGTAATAAGTCTAGTTCTTGCTCCTTAACTTTACTAATGATTGTAAAAGCAATGTTGCTACTTATTTGTAGCAGGATCTCCCTCACCTTCTGTAGATAAAAGAGCCCTCTTGTTTTTAATTTGCTATCAAACACATTTTATTACTGCAGACTCATTAGTAAAATTAAATGTGCTATATTTTGCTATTAAGTAAATTAGTGTTAAATTACTTATAGGATAAGTAAATTAGGGCTCAAAGAGTGTGGCTTCGTCTGTGTCTTTGTGTGTGTACTCTGCTTCAAACTCCCTCACAGCAATAGGATTGATACCAAATCACAAAGTAAAGATTACACTAGGACGCATTAGAGAAGCACTTCTACTCGGGTGACAGCTAACTAATCCTCAAGTATGTCTTGTGACAAATCTGAAGTCATATTTCTAACCCGAGAAAAATCTTTTAGATCTAAATGGTAAAATACTTCAAATCTCACCTCTATACCTCTATTTTTCTTCAGTACAACAAATAAATTTTGTGGATACTTGACTAAAGTTCTGGAAGTATAATCCATGTTATTTCTTTAAGCTGGAGATGGAACATAGTTTAGTTTGAACATTTTGAAGTATCTAGAAGCGATGAAAAGAAAAGTAATTGCAGCTGATCCATGGTACTCTGTCATATATACATAAATAACTACCTTCAGAACGCATCAGTCTGAAGTAAGGGTTCTCTGTATGTGTTAATGCATTTAGTTTGAGAACTTTTATTTGTGTTTGATTGTAGATTGCTCTTTGGATCATTATGGTGTTTACTCTCCCTGAGACTAGTCAAGTACGAAAAGTACCATCAAAATAAGGCTGTGCAACTAATTGATTTTTTTGGTTCGTTGGCTGAATGAAACAATTGTGGAAACAATCACATGTAGTGGTATGGGTTTTCATGCTGAAAACAAAAATAAAAGGTTTGAATGTATTAAATATTTGATATTCTTGAAATAATTACTTTGTAGTTGAGTTATGCCCTACGAATTGGTATTTTGTTTAACAAGTAGAACTTCTATGAACCTAATGCAGATATTTGTTCCTCCTTCTTTTTATTGCAGTAGCAATAGTAAGAAGTTTGTTACTGGGTAGTCCATCATGTACGACTTTTGAAAAGTGATTCAGCTCTATTTCCATAAAATATATTTTCTATAAATTTCTATTATTACAAAATGTTTTATGATACAATACACTTATCATGCCTCTGTCATTGTAATAATTAATATTATTTTCTTCTCTTATAGACCTTTTTTTCCTTGGTTGAAACACAATTTTATTAATCACAACTTTAATGTTTGGATTGCAGCACTAAGATATAATTCATTAAAATTTGTTCCCGATAGCATGAGTCATGCAGTAAAATATTACTCTTTCCAGCACTTTTGGCAGAAAACTGAATTTTGAAAAATAAGGAATTATTTTATACACCTAATATATTGATGATATCACTCTGTAAAATAGTTACAGGGTTGTGTGGATGTTACTTATCTAGACACAATCTGTCCTCTAACATTCTCATAGACAAGATGATTAAGCATGAACTGGGAGGTGGACTAGGGTATAGACAGATAACTAGCTGAACATCTAGGCCCAGAGGGTTGTGATCAGGAAGCTGATCTACTTGGAGAGTTCCAAGTGATGTACCCCAGGGGCTGATAGCAAGCTTTGCACTACTTAGCATCATCATCAGTGATGGGATAGAAGGAACCCTCAGCAAGTTTGCTGATGATACAAAACTGGGACTGGTAACCGATACACCAGAGGGTGGTGCTGCCATCCAGAGGGACCTGAACAGGCTGGAGGAAAGGACTGACAGGAACCTAAAGCAGCTCAACAAACTGAAGAGCAAAGTCCAGCACTTGGGAGGAATAATGTACCTCTGGATGCTGACAGGCTGTGAAGAAGGTTCGCAAAATAAGGCACTACAGTGCTGATGGGGACCAAATTGAGCACGAGGCAGTAAAGCATGTCTGTGGAAAGAAGGCCAGCAGTTTCTGGGGCTGCACTAGGTACAGTGCAGCCACCAGGACAAGGGGTATGATCCTACCCCTCTACTCACCCCTGAGGAGGCTATGTCTGAAGAGCTGCATCTGGCTCTGGACTCCTCAGCACAACAGAAGCATTGGGCATACTGGAGTGAGTTAAGTGAAAATGATGAACAGCCTAGAGTATCTTTCATATGAGGAGATGCTAAGGGAAGTGGGGCTGTCTATCCTGGCTCAAGTTTTACCTTATCAAGATGTACAAATATTTGGTGGGGAAAGGAAAAAGGGCAGGGTCAGGATAGATTCAGTGGTACCCAATGACAGGAAAAGAGGCAATGGACACAAACTGAAACACAGGATATTCCATCTGAATATAACAAACCACCTTTTTATGGTGTGGGTGATGAAATCCCAAACCAGATTATATAGATGTAATAGACATTTAATGCTCAGTGTCTTTTCCTTCAAATCAGTAATATGAAATTAATTTCAACACATTTTACAACCACAAGAAGAAGCTACTTATTCTTAAATTTCACAGCATTTTAACTAGCTTAGTTAGTGTTACTTGTAACACAGTTTGAATCAGTCTGAGCTGCTTCCTACTTTCACTCCCCAGTGCAATTCCAACTCCAGCTGCAAGAGCCTTCTCCTTTTTTTTGTGCTAGTATTAGTGCTTATTTATCCTTTGATAAATGGATTCAAAATGCCAAACTGGAAGAAATCCAATCCAAAAAAAAATACTGTCTCATGTCAAGAAACAGAAATGGATGATTTCTGCATGAAAGACAAGGCTTTATATTATAATCTTGTATTTACAAAACAGTGACTTATAAGTCCAGAACTGATCTGTTCTATTCTGTCCCAAAGAGCTTGAAGTTTTAAGTCGCCTCCAGGATTAACACGAATGTAGAGACCTTCCCTCCTTCCCATCTGCCCCTGACTGCAAAATAACCTGATTCCTCTACCTCTTCAGAAATCTATACACCCCTAAACCCTTCAAGTGCGCTAACTTCTCTAATATCTGACATCACTAACTTCTAGTCAAGACCTACTCTCAAAACTTGTCCATGTTTCTTGCCTTACTACTTGTCACTTGATCTGACTCAATCCTCTAAGTCGAATGAAGAAAAAGCAGAAGTATTTTAAAGAGGATGCACTCTTTTCTTGGTCGTAATTCAATGCTTTTTCTCTAGTTGAAATATTTTATTCACTTGTGGATTTAGTAATCTATCTTCACAAAAATTACAAGATTGTTTAGATAAGCAGAACACCAGTCTTATTTTCTCCTAAATTATTTTTCTTGTGAGAGGTGAATTTTAAGGGACAGTGAAGCATCAGTTCTGGTGATGCATTTAAAATTATGGCACTGCAGAAAATTATTTGTCAGAAGGAAAGGGAGGAATAATGTTACTGCTTTTTGCATGGAGTGACTCTTGCTCTGTGAAACATCATTTACAGTTCCAGAGATAAATCAACTGGGCTATGCTCTTGCAGACAACCTTATATTTCAAACAAAATAGTACTAGGTTGGTTTTAGTAATGAGATATCCCCACTAATGTGTTGCACGTTTTATTCATGCTGTTTCTATATTTAAGCAGGGTACATAATAATTATAAAATAGTGAATAAAATTTGTTTATTAATTTTTGGCAATGTTGGTTTACGTACGTAACAATTAAACACATCATACTGAGTTTGCCATCTTATTTTAATTCAAACAAGTTTAAATAAAAATGTATTTATTTTCCTATTTTATTTTGTGAAATTTAAACAAGGTCAACATAGATCTTGTTTGATCCAATTAAAATTTGGATTATTTCACTTTGGCAATGCAAATTAACCTAGTAATCAAGGCTGATCCCTCTTCTCAGTGTGTACTGTGGATAGGTTTTGAAATCTATGCTAATATGATTGTTTTGGCTGATGAAGACTTAATCTTCTTCATAGTAGCAAGTACGGGGCTGTGTTTTGTATTTGTGGTGAATATGGTGTTGATGTCCCAGGGATGTTTTAGCCATTGCTGAACAGTTCTCACACACCATCAAGGCCTTTTCTGCCTCTCACACTGCCCCACCAGTGAGGGGGCTGGGGTGCACAAGGAGCTGGGAGGGGGCTCAGCTGGGACAGCCACCCCACTGACCAAAGGGACCTTATGGCCTTAAGGGCTTCATGCTCAGCATATAAAACTGGGGAAGAAGAAGGAAGAGGGAACATTATTAGTGATGCCACTGTCTTCCCAAGTAACCGTTTCAAGTGATGGCACCCTACTCTCCTGGACATGGATGAACACATGCTTGCCCATGGGAAGTGGTTAGTGAGTTCCTTGTTTTGCTTTGCGTGTGTGTGTTGCTTTTGCTTTACCTGTTGAACTGTCTTTATCTCAATATAAGACCTTTCTCACTTTTACTTTTGGATTGTCTCCCTCATCACCCCGAGTGAATGAGCAGCTGTTTGGGGCTCTGTTGCTGGCTAGGGAGAGATCCGAATTAAATCATTATTATTCTGGTAGTGCTTTACTTATGGATGATTGGATATTCCTATTTGTGCCAAGGCCTTTTTTACTTTATGAGAAAATAAGCAAAACCAAACCAACCAACCAACTACCCACCCCCCAAAAAAAGAAAAAGGAAAAAAAAAAAGGAAAAGAATTCTGTACTTGATAATGATCCATCTTCAGGGGAAATTTTGTTTCTGATTCTGACTTAACAGAGACTGTGGCACAACTTCAAAAATCTGTGAAAATTTTAATTTCACTGAAAAGACAGGTCAGAAAAAAATTGTATAGCTTACTGTGTCTGCAATCTATAATTAGTTCTATTAGTGCAAAAAAAATCATTAGCAAATTTATATATTGTCAGGAAGTACTAGCTTAAACATTTTTCAAAACCTGAAACTAGTTTGGATTTTGGACACACAAAGAAATATTGATGTTAGATTTGTACTTCTTAGTTTGTATCCAGATGAAATCTGGGAGCACTTAAACAACAGAAAAATCATGACATTGCTGAGATTGTTCTTAGAGATGCAGAATTTGTTTTGCAGGTACTCTATACTATTCAAATACATAAAAATGTGTTTTTTCTTGCAGACCTTATGATCTTTACTTAAAAGGAGACAATAATTGTTAAACTCATTAAATCATGTATGTTGGGTTATCTGACTAGGGAAGAGAATAGGAAGATCACGGATTAGAAGATAGTAAAGTCTTACATAGCATTTAGGACACTTTTCTTCTACCTGGTTGAAAAAGCCTTCTGTTTCAAGCAGAAGGGTTTTTTTTCTAGGTACATGGTATTTTTAAATGAAAGACCTTTAGTTCTGGGTATTTCTTTCAGAAGAAATATCAAAAGTCTGTCCAAAGATTGCTTGTTAACCTTTAGAAGACAATGTGAAGCCTCCCAGTTCTTTCTGTCTTTACTGTTAAGTATCACTGTGTGATTTAAACTACAGTGGAAAGTGAATAGGAAGACTTTTTTTTTTTTAAATAGATTAGAAAAATGCCATAATCACTTTCTGGAAGTGAATTGATTTGCATTTCTGTAAATCATTTCATGAAATGTATATTAATGCAGAGTTTTAGATTCAGTATGTGCCCACTGAATTTAAATGTGTTATAAAAATTCTTGCAGTGAGGCTCATTTACATAGTTCAGTGCATTTCTAACTGTTCACACAATAGAATGTGTTATACATGGCTGTCAAATACAATGGTGATAACACTGAGCACAGATTAAGGCTCTACTGGGTAAGGTTTGATAGTGCAAGAAAAAAATGATGAGATGCATTCTGGCCAGTTCTGCATGGTTGAAAGTAAAGTAAATAATGCTTTTGACTTTACTAGAAAGATGACTAGATTCAGGTGTGTGGTAGCCCTACAGCTAGAAAAATAGAATGCTCTTATGGGGGCAAGGAAAGTCAGACCTGTGCAGTAAATATTAGCATTTAGCTACACAGCCAAGTCATGCTGTAGTTAGAGAGAAACTTGCCAGGTTTTGAGTGACACAAAAACCCTTCCATCTGAATCACTAGAAATTACCTGAAAGTCTTGTAATTAGTTTGTGACAACTATTTTATAAAGTAAAAAACATAAATGAAAGACTATGTGTATCTAAATATATATGCATGCACACAAAATATCTTCTATAGTTTCTCATCAATCAATGAAGAAGTCATGTATTTTTTGAAAGAGTACTTGTTAAGGAAAACTGCACATTTTTTCTTAGATTTATGCTAAAATACCTATAATATTCCAAGTCAAAAATTCTAAGGCTATTTTCTACTATTTTTTGTAATTTGAAAACACCTTGCTTGAGGATTTAGTTACCACTTGTGTCTGGTTTTCTTTTCATGTAAGAATTAAGATATAAACTCAAGTAAGGTTATTGCAGACATTGTGCTATTTAGTGGATTTATGCAATTTGCTAAACAAAAAAACATTCTAAGAAATTGAAAGCCAAACCAAACCTCTGATTTATATGTAGACTCTCTGGAAAAGTAAATCCGTGTGAGCAAAATTCTTATTCCTAATATATAAAAATGAAATTTTTCACATTGACATACAGCTTGGTTTACGTGTTACAAAGATTTAGCACTGTGATAAGGATATTGTTGACACTGGAACAATGCTATTGCTGTCTCCTAAATACCAGTACTCTGTTTCAGAGGTTCTGTAACAGAAAATTTCTTTAAAACGTTTAACAACTCATATCAAACTTGGGATTGCATTTTCAGAGACTGAATAAAATGGCAGCTAGTCATCTAGGTTATTTATTGTGTTCACTAATGTTGCTATTGTTTCTGAAATCAATAATGTTATTTTGGCTCTCAAAATATGAGAATTGAATTTTTCATCTTTTCTTAAATACCAACTAATGCAAAATTTCAAGTCTTCCCCTATAAAATCCCATGTCTTCTTATAATGTTCTTGAGGGCACAAAAAACAATGAAAACAATCCTTCTAGTTCTGGCTGAGATTTAATATCCTGCAAACAGGACTAGGGGATAAAATAGGTTTTGCTTACTTGTGCAGTTCTACAGCACAGATACTTGTATTTTTTTATGGATATACATTATTTCTAAACGTTCTTTATGACATTTTATCTTGACAGATGGATAATGATTTACATAATTCAAATATATTTTTCCAAGGAAAATGAAAAGAAAGTAGATTAGGTAAAATATTTTAGAAGTGATTATAACTTCTACAGGAAGCTAAGAATATTAAAAAGTAAAGATTTCATGTGGAGGAAGCCATATCATCTTTTCCTCAAGGAGTTTTGCTTTGGATAAAGAAAGTGATTTTCTTAGATTTTCTGGACTATGGCTAAATAGGTCATTTTTAACTCAGCATCTCATACTATAGCTTTGGGCAGTAGTGAAGATGTGCATAGCACACATAATTTTTTTGTAATAGAAATACCTTCTTTTCTGAAGGGATTCAGAAAATTCTGCTATTTATGTTTCCTTTCAGAAACCCCTGCTTTTATTTACAGAAAAGAACACTCTATTAACCAACTTTCTTTTCAGGTTTTATTCTTAATTAAAAAAAAAAAGGCAACCTCGGACTGGAATCTCCTTTACACATGATTTTATGCCCATCCTCTAACAGAATATTTTCTACAGTCTCATAAAATTAAGCTGTAAAGAATTAATAATGTCCACTAGCAGCACAAAAAAAGCGCATAACAGGTAATTGCATATGTGACAATCATTATTTTAACAAATACGTGCTAGAACACAGCATTCCCTAAATACATAAAAACAAACTACTGTTGTGAAGGAAACATTTTTCCTCTTCAAAATGCTGAATTCTCTTTGAGTGCTGAATTTCTTAACAGATTTTCTTTCCATCCTAGGTCTCCTACACTCAGACTAACTAGTTTTTTCAGTAGGATAGCCACACTGAGGGCCTGATGGATGAAAACTATTGTTCCCCAGAAAGGCTCCTACTTCCTGTAGTATTCTACAGCTTATGGTAGGTACTGTGCCAAAACAGTGAGTTCTCCAGGTGTGCCATATGGCTACATAGATGCATCAGAGGCTGTATCTGTCCTGTCAGAGAGCAGACATACAGAACTTGAACATTAACCCCCAGAACTATCTGCAAAAATCTTCCTCTCCTGGATCCCTTGATGCTGACACCAAGGATGGTTGCTAAGCCTTACTTTGAACCTCTATCAGTCTACATACTCTTGTACCCACCTAAGAAAGTGCTGTTCTTGTCTTAATTTTTGGCAAGAAAGAGGGTTAGATACTTACGAATGTTTCCAAATTCCACTTAAAACAAGATCATTTTTTCACCAAAAAAACATAATCTCATCCCTAAGGTATATTTTTGTGACTGGATTCTGCAAATGTGAGAATCCCCTTCATTTTTAGGAGTGGTCCTGAAGAGCCTAAAATTCGTGGTTTTGATATTTAACACCCATAGCATAAATTTCTCCATGCAAAGCTGTGGAACTGCGTCCTGAGCTGTGTTAGCACTTTTGGTTAAATGGTAGAACTTTCCCATCGCAGCATGCTGGGTATGAAACAAGATCTTATGGTACTTCAGTGGCCTCTCATTTGCTTAGAAGTCGTTTGAAATTCTAACCACAGTTGCAGGGAACAAAACTATCAAAAAGTTTGTCTGTGCTGCACAAAGGCTTTTAGAGATAATACATACTTTGATGAACTTCTGCTCTGTGTTTTTGTGGGGTTTTTTTTTGTTTGTTTGGTGTTTTTTTTTGTTGTTGTTGTTGTTGCTTTTTTTTTGAAATGAGATTTTTTGAGATCTATATTCAGCAAATCATAAATATTGTGGGGTTACTGTTGTCATGCGTATATCACTTGAGTGCAGAAAGACTTCCCTACTACCTATAGGTCTTTAAATCTGTTTATCAATACAGAAAATATTCTACTCTTTTTCTTGGTTTTCATAGAAGCCTGAAAGCATGTGGCAGCACAGCAGTTCTCTGGTGAGCCAAATCTGAGAGAGCACATGTGTGTTCTGCCCTACATAGCTCTATGAAATGCAAGAAAAAAGGCTTAAAACTGGAAAAAAATCTCTAGTTTTGAATGTCTGGTGTATATATATATATATGTGTGTGTGTGTATACTTGCTGTGAGAATGTACGTCTGCACTACGTATTAAACACAATATACTGGTTAATTATATCTTTTTTATTTTTTTTTAAATTTTTATTTACAGACAGTTTTGTATGTGGTTTGTGTACTCTACTCCAAAACATTAAAATATATCCTGGGCACTAGCCTTGGATTAAGGCAGTTCTTACTTCCTGTAGAAGCTCAAAAGGTGGAGTATACATCAGTCAGTTTGGATTTTTGTCTGAAAATATGACACAAAAATAAATCTCTTTAGAAGATAAAACAACAAAAACAACACAATCTGTCTTAAGGACAATCAAAATCACCCATTTTTGTCTCAAAAATCATTTATTTTGAAAGTAGGATGTCTGATAGTAATTGTTCATGCCAGATACATTCTTAGATGCATTTCAAAAAAAGATTTTAATTATACTGTCATCTCTGAGTTACTTTCTGGCAATGACCATCTTTTGTAAATGCAGCATCTTTTGTGATGGCCACCCCACTGTTAAGTATCTCTAAATTTTATTTCTATTCTGCTTTCATGTGCATAATTTCTTATATAAATCTTTGTAGAGCAGCAACATAAATAAGTATCAGTTATGAAATCAAAGATCACTGGGATGGGAAGATTTAGAGGACTAATAGGCCAGATCAATTTTCAACCATAAATGAAGTTCATTTACTAATGGCACACTACTTATAAGTGGTCAATCCTTTTTGTAAATTCATCAGTTCTTATTATCAGTTCAGTGCATCATTATTGATATATATACAGTCCCTATATATATATATATATGTATGTACACACACACAATACTGTTATCCTTTAGCATTCCTATTCTAATTTAGCTGTGACTATTTAATACCATGGACTAGAAGCTGCATTGTTAACAGTGATGTCTATTGTCACTGTTGCTTTTAGCAATGTAACGAGAATTCATAACCAAAGTGGGCTTTTTGATGCATAAAATGGGTTTGTGGTGGCTAAATCAAAGTAATTTAGTGACTTGGATATTTCCACCCTAATCATGAAGGACTGGATATTCAGTTGTTTTCTAATTATCCTATGCAGTGACCCTGTTGTGGTGTTTAGTATTGTCTAATATTTTACAGAAATGCACCAATGTAAGAAGTTAGGAGTATTGTTTTTGCTCAAAACTCATTGCATTTCAGATAAATGGTGATCAGATACCCAACATCTTAGAGAGGGCCAATGTTTTTCCTCACTTTTAGAAGAAAATCTTCACATTTAGAAGTAGCATCTAAATAATGTAGGATTTGGGATAGGGAGATCTTTCCTATTTGCTTTTTTAATTAGTGTTTGATCCAACATAGAAATCAAAACAGAACCTGGGTTATGGATCAGAGAAGCAAATATTTCTTTCCATGAATAATGTTCTACCTAAAAGCTTGAAGAGTTGGTTAAATATTTGATTTCTGGGGATTTGCTTCTTGGGGGTTTTGCCTAGGCAGGAGTCCTACATCCATAAGAATTGTGGACAGTGATTGTAGTCCTGTCTATGCTATAATCTAGAAGATAAGATACTTAGGAAGAGGGTAAAGTAAACTGAATTCCTTGCATATTTAGGAAGGAAATGATCCATGATCACTGATTTCCTACATGTGTTCTCTATTTTTAGTGGCTGCTATTATGCAAAAAGTGGACACTGTGGATGTCATCATTTCAAAAAGAGTGACAGCAGCCCTCTATAACTGGTGATAGTTATATGTCTATCCACAGTACAGAATCCAGTGCTCTGAATTCAGAGTAGACGCGCTTGATAGCAACCTCTTTTTCTGCTGTCTAAATTCATGAGGGAAAACTTCCTCCTCCATCAATATGTCTGATTGGCAAACTCAAAGATGCTCAGAGCTTAAAATTCAGGCATATTCTTTGGTGATGCACAGCTTTCACTAGAGACAATAATGGTTATGTTCCTAAGGGAGGTGTCTGAACTAGCCATCCAAATCTAAGGAGGATGAGTAAGATAGAATGCCCTGATTCAGAACATGTGCCTCTGTGACACATCGAGAATATTTGGCAGTGGGTTCTATTTATTTCGCAGTGCAATGCAAAATTCCTCCAACTACAACCAAATACCATAAAGGGCAGAGCTCCAAACTGGAGTTTATCCTACAGTCTCAGTATCCCTTATCTTTGCTAGTACTAAACCTTAATCCCAGATACATTTTATCAGAGAATAAAAACATTTAGGCTTGGTTGCCATTGATTTTAAGTGTTCACACACCCTCCTTTTGCCCACTTTCCACACCCAGCCAAAGCATTTGCTCAAGAATAACCTATAAGCTTTCTGTAAGCACCTCATTTGAATACTTATTGCAGTGATATTCAGCATTTACATAACTATTGTATGCATTATGCAGCACTTCCATAAAAATCACCTCTGAGGTCAGCATTTCTTGACAATTAATGACAGTCCAGAGGAGTTTGCCCCAAAGCCATTAACTGTGAGAAAATGTTAATTCCAGAGGCCATTATTTACAAATCAAGCAAAATTAAGAATATATAAAGCACTATTTCTCTACATCTTCTGCATCGCATGCTCTCTATGTGATGCTCTTTAGGTAATTTTCTAGCAGTTAATGACTGATGCTGTAACAATAGGAAATCAGGGCTTCTTTTTTTACCATTCCATTACCCCTATAATAAAGTCTGAAGTTAATTTTCTTTCTTTCTTTCTTTCTTCCTTTAACAAAATCTTTGTCAGTTACTGATTGAAAAGCCCAAATAATTGGCATTTTAGGTGCCATCTTAACATTGTATCTTGAATTTCTTTGTTAAAGTTAAGATGGATGAATAAGCAAGACTTGGTTTGTTCCTTTTCTTTTTTAAAATCTTGCTAAAAAAACCAAACCAAACCAAAAAATCTCCACACCAATTTCCACGTAGCATATCTTAGTTCAGTGCCATATCATACAACTCTAGCTCCAATTTATTGTGTGCAAAATGTCTTTCTTAGATATCTTTGGTATCACCTCTGTATCAATTTGACTTTTTTTTCTTTTTCTGAAATTTTTATAACTTGACGTTTAGGTAGTGTACTATTCTTATTGTGACTCCTTTAGCATGAATTTCAGCTTGCCTACTGGTGAGTACTAAATCAAAATGTAGTTTAACTATGTGGCTAGGTGTATTCTTTCATATCTTTCTTTTTCCTTTAGAAGTATTTTAAATATTTCAGATTTCCTTGAATTATGTGTTATAAATTTCCCATACTAACCAGATACATTCTGAATTTTTTCCTTGACAAAGTTAACTACTCCTGGACAAAACCATTTTACTGACCACTTTAATACATTTTATCTCTGAAGGAACATTTTTGGTATTCCAAATGTTGTCATTTCTTGACAGTATTCTTAGTTCTGTATCTAATTTTGAAGTTTTTGCTAGACAGAAACTTCAGGGATTTACATTTTGCATGGTGATACAAACCATTTTATATCTTCAGTAACTGATGGAATATCTCTATCTGGATATTTTAGTAGCTGAAGATCCTGTTATTTATTATTCTGAAGAGTGTTTTGAAGATTGAGATCTGTCAATATAGATCTGCAATTTTTCTGAGTGCATTATTCAGTTACTTATGTAAATTGCCTACAATCTTGTGTTTAGTATTCCAATACAACACTGTAGTAAAACTAATTCAAACTAAATTCTTTTCAGTGCACTAGAGCGGCGAGCACACTTCACTATACCTTTTTTAATAGATCTGTTCCATTTCATTCCTCCTTATTCAGTGGTTTGTTTGACGTGTGTATTTGGAGGCTATTACTGACTAGAAAAAAAAACCATAGGTAGTTAAAAATAGTCCTTTGAATAGTGACAGAAAGATGGATTTTACTCTTTCTCAGCATTCTTGCAGTCATGTCTTATTCGTCAGGAAACTGTACTTCCTTCTTGATAATCTGAATTGAAAAATGGTAAAATTCTTCAAAGAAAAATTAGTATGACTAACACGGAGGCAGACATTACAAAGAAAATGTGTAATTTTTTTCTTATTTGAAGTATGTATTATTGAAAATAGCTACTTATCTGAAATAATTTAAAGACAGTAGAGATTGGTTTAAACTTTAAATTGCAGAAAAATTATCATAAGCTTAACATTAAAATTATTAAATGTGTGCAGGATGAATGGAAATGGGGAAATGCTCTGAGCATGACATAAAATGTAATAATATTGAGTGTTTCATGACAAATAAATATAAAATTAAATCATACAGGAAGTAAAGAAAATACTGTGACATCTGAATCAGAGATGAATTGTAGCCAGGTGATTTCACAATTTCAGGATTTCAAAAATATAGAAAAGGAGCTTTATAATGAGGGTAGTTAGCTCTTTTTCATGCTACCCACATACCATGCAGGTGGAAAAGTGCCAGGAAAATTGGAAATCTGTTATCCTCAGATATTATCTGGAGTGCCTGTTGAAGGAATATCATGGTCTTTGGTATTTAAACATTACTTCTTCATGAAGTTGAACAACAGAACGTTAAAAACACTTAACAGAAGTAGCAAGATATAAGACACAAAGATTCACCAGGGATATAGTTAAAAAAGCTGTCTTGATGACTGATAAGTTGAAATTGTCAGTGAACCTATCTGGGTGAGATTTTTAGACTATGCTGAGAAGATATAGAGCACCTACATTTCTCTATTAATTTATGATACACTGAAGAGATAAATCTTCGAGCACGTTTGTGAAGAGAGAGAAAGCCTGTCATTGTATAATACATCCTTAAAAATACAGTGGATGTCTATTGATGACTTCTAAGCAAAAACAAAATACATTTTGAAAACCCATTTAAACAAACAAAATGCAAGGCAAAATTTAATGACCTACTAGCAGAAAGATTATGAACATCCAACCTAATAGAACTTTTTGGCTAAAAACATCTGACTGAAGTTACCAAAATCTTGAAATCAAAATCCTCTATTATAATAGCTAGACTACCATATTTCATATTCTTTCAATTGTTGCTAAAACTTCAGGAAAATTCCTATTTGCTTATTGACTGTCTCTAGAGGCAGTATATTAGGATGTAGAATGCCTCATATAAAAATCAACTTGTGTGCAGATAGGATGTTTTGAGAACACCCCCGAAGAACCAATCAATTTGGAAATATATTCCTTGATTTTCCTGAAGGTATGTCTTTTCCCAAGTTGATATTTTTTCCTGCTTAGATGGAAAAAAACTGAAAAAAAGCCCCAAACAAGCAAAAAAGTGGCTCCTTGTTTGATTTAATGCAGAGTTGTAATAAAATGAATGGTTTGGAACAGTAATCTTCAGACTTTTAGCTGAGTACAGATCACTTCTAAGTAACAAAATTTATCATGTTTTTAATGAGTTCTTATCACAGTGTTTATTGGAAAACATTTTCAAATTGATATATTCTGCAGATTAGCTAGAGGCTGTGAGATTTGGTTGCAGTCCATTGACGCAAACTACAAATATTGAAAAGTGATGTTCTGTGAAGGAAAGGAACCAGAGGAACCCTTAGGGGGAAAAAAACCTAAAAACCATTCTAGTAAGTAAATCCAAGTCCCAGAAAATGTCTGAATATTACTGTCTTAATTTTGCTTAACAAATAGATTGGGAGATTTGCTTTGGAACAAATTCAAAAGAGGGGCAAAGCAAATTAGGCCTGGATTGAAAATTCAGAATAAACTGATGTTTGCTTCATTAAGCACCTGCCATATTGACACTTGGATAGTAAACTGATAACATGGTTAAGATATGTTGCTACAATCAAGGAAAGGCTGGATGTGAAGGAATGCATTTTGTGTTTTACTGGTGTCTCATTTTCAGTTGAGAGGAAGTTTGCTAGAAGCAGGAGAATCCATTTAAGAGTCATGTTAAATTAAAGTGCTGTTCTGTCTCTCAGCAACTGGTTAATTCAATCAGAACACAAAGATTTTTCATCATTCTTTAATTTGCTTAATTTCAGTGAGCTGTTGTCTCAGAAATTTTCCCATCTTTCGCCTCTGTGACTATAGCATTGATGCCTTGTGCTATTCTTTCTCTGTCATTTCCATTTCAATATAGATTTTATAGTTCATTACCTGTCAATCAATTTTAAATGGTGCAGTGTTCATTTTATCATGTTCTGTAAGAGTTGCATGCTTTTTTCAGTGTGTTACATTTATTTCAGTTTGAGCTCTATTTATTTCTCTGAGCACTGTAGCTATCTATAGTTATATTCATTTTAATGAGCATTTATTTTAGCAAATGCAGTATTTTGTTTTACATTGCATTTATTTGGCATGTTGAATCAAACAAGTGAATTCTGACTCAACTATGAGACTCTATATCAATTTTTTCCATTATATTTTTATTTGTCATAGAACTCTCAGTGTTCATCATAGCTTCCCTAAAATAAAACCAGCAAATTAACACAGAAATAAATACTTCTGTACAACAAGTTCATGCTTTTTGTTCTTCTGAATCTGTGGGACATGCCTTACCTCACAAAAGAGCCTCTGCAATTTCCTGGCCAGATAAAGTGGCTTTATTTATTTAGTAAAAGATTCTTCAGTTGACATTTTCTGCTCACACTGGGCTACTCATAGTATGCCATTACATTGTGGAGAGACAAAAAAGTTTTTTATGTCTATTGATACAGGATAATCTGAAGTTGAAATGTTTCACGTCTGTTTGTTATTTGGATTACTAGTAACTTTCTGAATTCTCTGAGAAATTTACAAGATGAGATTGTGGACAATGCAAATAGTATACAAATTAGAAGAATTGTGAAAATATTTTTACTTAGTTAAAGTCAGTATCTATTGTCAGTAGTTAAGAATATATATTCAGTCTAGGTCTGCTCAATGCCAGCAGCGCGACCAAAAACTGTTGGATATTTTGTGGTGATTGCAGGTTATTGTTTTATTTCTGTCCCAAGACCAGCATGCTACATCTGCTTTCCAGTGGTAGAGTTAATATTTTGTAAAACTTACAACTTTCCTCTTGCAATTGTAAATGCTTGGAGATGGGGATAGCATGGACAATTTATGGGAAAAATAGAGGTATATATCAGCTGTTGGGGGATGTATCAGTTCTTCTCCCCTCAGTTGCACAGATCGGGTGAAAATGGAAGCTTGTGTCTATACTTCTAATGAACAGTCATTCAAAAACAGCTGTTGTTGCCTTCATAGTGCACTGCAGCTTAGCAACTATTAAAAGAGCAGTTCTGCTCTCGCTACTTGCCATAGTAAGTCAGTATAACTGCATTTCCTTGCTGTCATCTATATACACTCACTAGCAGTAAACAAATGTCTTCAACCTTGACAAAGTACATCCATGATTTTAAAAAAATTTCGTTCTTCATACTGCTTTTTTTTTTTTCCTAAAGGAGTGTTTTCTATTCAACCTGTATTAAGCTAGTATTTTTCTGTTTTATGCTCAGTGTTGCTGCAGTGTATCTCTCATTGTCTGGTCCTCGACATTGTCACAAAAATTCAGAAATTTTTACTGAAAGCGTTCTGTTGATCTGAAATGTAGACTCACCCAGAGTGCAGACATTGAAACCATTCTACTCTCCAGAAAGAAATAAAAATTAATTTACTATTGTGTTTCCTGTTCCACTGTGCAGTGAGAGAAAGATGGCATGATATCTGCTTCTGATTATAATTATTAAAAGAGAGAAGCACATCATCCAAAAGGGAAATAAGTTAGCTGTTAGGCCTTGACTTTGTTCTAATCCACAAATGATAATTCAGGAACTACGATTAGGTGCTGTAATCTGGAAGGTTTCTAGTTAAAAATGTGACAGAACTTAATGTGCGAATTTTTTCCCATGCAGAACACCTAGAAAATATAGATAATTATATATATAACATATATAATATAAATATCCTAGTTGAGAAAATTGTATGTAGGATGATCCTGCTTTGGATATCACATCTAGGTCCATAATGGTGAGAATTGTCCTGAAAAAGCACATGGTTGTGGCCACAGATATCTCTGAGGAATTGCAGTTCCAAGGGCAAGACTTGTGTTTAGTGTATATACTGACATGAACTATATCCCACAAATATTTGATGGACATCTTGAAATCTTTATATTTGCTTCAGTCTTGATTCAAGTCCACATACGTGTCCACACAGACACTATTTATTTTACACACTAAGTCTTTTCCAGGTAGGCCTTGGTCTACCTACAGGCCTGTCTTTGCATAAATCATCTTGGAGACAAGCCTGATGGAATTATGACAATATTTTGATGGTATGATGAAGTGCATAATTGTTACCTGCCCTAGAATGACTATCAAATTTCTCATCCCGGCCTCTTTCAAGAGACTACGTATCAAATTTACATTAAACATCCCAGTTTATAATTTCTGGTGACTGAGTTACAGCTATCATAGGTAAGGATTCTGCCATCCTTTTTTTGTTGTATTTAAGATACCACCTCTCTGTCACTCTGTCTTTGTCCTTCTCAAGACCTCTTTTTCACGAGAAAAATGAAATTTAGTTTGTCTCAGAGTAAACTACTGGATCACTTTGACTTAGAGCATATTTGTTCTCTAGAGAACACTCTTATAGACAGTAGAAGAAATTTTAGTACATCCACTTGCCACATTAAATAGTTGCATTTGTATACTGGTACTGTAATAAGCCACGTTTCCCAGCCTCAGTGAATTTTCCAGCTCAAAACTAAAGATGTGCAGCCTGTAATTTTCTTCTCTTACAGCCAGTTTAGCAGTCATTGTAGCTTTATGTCCTCAGGTAAAAGATTAATCAGCATTCTCCTCCCCAGGAAAAAATTTTGAAGGGTCTAATAGGCTTTACCTACAGTTAAAGATCTGCTTCCCAGTATGATATGGATAGGCTCTTTCAGTTCAAAATGCAATCTCTGCTAACCTTAAACGTTATGATATCTTCTCATTTATCTATCAAAACAATTTTCAGTAGCTATGATTTCTATAGGAAAGCTTAGATCAGATACAGGGTCTTAAGGCTAATTCCCCTTGTGTCATTTCAATAAGGAAAAGGCAACACTTGGCAGTATTTTCAAGGCTTTTCCAGAGGAGTTTTCTGACTGCCATGCCTCTCCTGAGTCTCATGATTTCTCAGTAAATATAACTGTCTACACACTAGAGAATAAATTCGCATTGTCCTTTTACACTGGAAAACCTCCTTCAGGAGGTTTCTCAATGTCCTTGTGTAAAGGCTGAAAGACCTCAGGAGGTGTCAGTGTCCTCACAAATGCTATCATCCTGGTTATCATAACATGTAAATGAATGCTATCAAACTGCTGGCAGAGAACCTCCCTTCTTGCAAGGGCACATTTGCCCATTTTAAGCAGTGACAGTGGCTTCTCTGTGGAACATTGCACACTTGGCATTTGCAGAGAGGCCACTTGGAGCTCTGTTCATACTTGTACTAAGCATTATGCACTTGCTGAAGCATCCAGTGATCATGCTGCCTTTGGGAGTTATCCTTCAATCTTTGTTTAATTAAGAACTCTAAGGGTCCTCCTCCAGGTAATTGTTAGTTGCTCCTCTTCTCAGTCACCCACAGTGTGAGTGAACATATAGACAATTACTTCAAAGATATTTACAATACTCCCTTCTATCTCTCCCTCTCTCAAAGTCTTACCTAATTTCCTGTATGTTTTAAGAGGAACTGAAAGGAAGGGACAAGCTATGCCCTGTCTTTATGGCTAGCATTCAAGGAGGGGAGCACCAGAGAGGACAACACTAACAGAGATCATTTCCGATAGCACTAATCTGTGCATACTGACGTTGTGACTGTCACACAGATAACACATCTCAATGAAGAAACGCTGTAGGTGTGTATATCCAAACACTCTAGTTACAAGAAAATTGGTGTCTTAATTTTGTAGGGGAAAACAAAAGATGTCTTCTGAGTGCAGAGTGTTTTTTTAAATTCCAATATAAATATTGAGGTCAATTCCTGCTGACACTGTTTCCCTAAACATATCTTTAGGCAAATTTTTATTTTTATGAATGCTGGTGCAAATATTCTTATAGATTTACAGATGATCAGACCAGTATAGCAAGTACATTTGCTTCATTTGCACATATCTAATGAGAACTTATTATTCATATAGTATCTGCTTTTAAGATGACAAACACGTTAGCTCAAATACAGTAAAACCTTCTTTTAAGCTAAGCAGTAAACCTGCTTTGAAAAACATGGAATCAGTTAAATGCTGTCTAAAGTAGGGTAAAAAAGTGATTGACAGGAAAAAAAATAGAAACAATCTAGATATTTTATAAATGTGACACATTTGAAATCAACATACATATTCAAATATCTTTTTTTTTGTTTTAGGAATACAGTACAAATATTAGAAAGGAAGCACCTAAAATAGAGCTCGGTGCCTAAACACGATTATGTCATATAATCTTAAGTCTGTTTCATAGGGTAATTAAATTCACGTTAGCTGTGGTTTTTCCTCTGCTGCTGAGTGCAGGGTTGTTCTCTTTTAGAATCATAAATCTCGTTCTCACTTCTGGTCAACATTATTTACTGTCAACTTAAATCCATTGGTTGTTGTGACAACTTTGTCCTTGAACTTGAATAGCAATCCTCCCTCCCTACTATCCAGGTTCTTGAGTATTTGGTAAGGACAAGTTTATTTTCAGTCAGTCTTAATTTTGGTTGGCTAAATATTTTAAGCCTTTATCGTAGGACCCACTTTTAGCTTCTTTATTCTTACATCAAACTTCCATTTTAAGTTCACTAAATTCTTTATTTCCACATATGCATTCTCATTAATTTTCACACAGTTCCACTTATATTCCACTATGCTCTGGATAAAATCTGAGAGAAAGGGTACAATTAATGATATGTAGCCTTATCCTCAGTGCAAACCGATATATGCCTGTTTTTTCTTCTTTATTTCTGTAGTTATAGAATCCTTTAATATTAATTTCCTATCTTTTTTCCTTTTTGAAATCTAAATCAGTCCCTTTTTATAAATTGTTAAGAATGGTAGGCACACTGAGGATCCCAAAATGAGTTGCAGGTGCCGTATAGCCCTGTAAGTCTTAAACACAAACTCTCCAATTTTTTTTCTCTAACTACAATTTCCTGAAGCTATTGAGTCACTGCTTATGAACCAATACTACCTGGAAACACCACAGTCTGGCCCATATTAAGTAGATTACAACAAGCTCTCCAAATTCATGCTTTTCCATCTTTCTTATCTAAAGGACTCAAAGCAGCAAGTAGTCTTAGAGAGTGTCCGAAACAAGCAGCAACTTCTGATTTTCATCCAGCAAACCTTGGCTGAAGTCTGTTATTCTTCACTTGTGAAGCAGAATCACATTTAGAGGAATCATACGTGAAACTAGGTTTCCAGATTCCACTATAAGGATTGTCTTTAAAATTTATCTGATGAATATTTCAAGCAACTTCATCCATTTCAACACAATGGATAGCTGAGATTTTAGGCACTATCACTGCTTTGAAGCCTCAGCTTTTTCTCTGGAGTGTGTTTTCTGTGTACACCATGCATAGAACTCGACCTGTGCGCTGTGAGACCTAATTAATCTGTGTGTGTGCTCTTCGTTTTTGGAGGGGTTTTGTTGTTGTAGTTGGTTTTGGTGGGGTTTTTGTGGCTTTTTATTTTAAGTTCATTAAATAATGAGGGAATTGTGGCAGAATGGTCATTTCATTGCATATCCACAAGGAAGGTTGTTGCATAGGAGATTTTTTATAAGGCGTGTGGGTGTACTGGGTATCATTGCAGGTCAGTTCAAATTAGAAAGAACTAAACTTGGTGCCTTTTTGTTTATGTCACCTATACACAAAAAATTCTAGTGGGAATGGAATAGATTACCGGGGTGCTTTTTGTCTCAGCAGGAACAATTTGTTTTCACTTTGCAAGAAACCTAGGAGCTAATAACAAATGTGCAATATAAATGATAATTGGGAGAAATACCCATAAAATGGCAAGAAAATGATTTGTCAGCATAGGCATAACCACAATCACTATCCTGCCCTCTCTCTGTGAAGAATGTCTTGAAAACTTATTTACAAACTCGGATAACTAAACAGGAAAAACATTCAAGCCGTCTCTTTAGTAGTATTAAAACCTAACTTTATCTGTATCCTGACATGATCACCTACAGCAGATCCTTACGTTAAAGCAATAAAACCTCTTTCATAATCTTTTCTCTGAATAATTCTAGTCAAGGCTAGCTATGTTACATCAGGTTTTCCATCTTTGCAAAATCTTGTACTTTTTCTTAGCACAAAACCTAATTTTAGTTTATTTTAATATTCTTGAATGGCTTATGCCATAACATAACATTCCAGCTGTGAAGATTCTTCTATTATTCTAGCATTTATTTTCATGCATTGCAACAAATTAACTAGTTTCTCCAATTTGTTATTCCATCAAATTCTCCTAGTTGCTTATTTCAGATCTCTTATGTTCTGACTTTGTTGTGTTGTGTAGTATCTGATGGTTAATCATGTTAATATCAAACCTCACTCTTTACTTACTTGCATAGCCATCCCTGAAAATAAGCCTGTACCCTTTACTGTATCCACATATACTTGATTTTCTATTTTCCTTATTACAGCCAGGCATGGAATTTAGAGTTGCCTTCATCACTGTTCTCTCGTTTCCAATTTTAAAGCCCTTATAAGTCTTGTCACACTTGATCCCAAAAGACCGCACTCCAGAAACAGTTGAAATCTATCTAAAAAGAAAAATATTCCATCCACAGATGCTGTGGCATCAAATATCTTCATAATTGCATCACAACTCCTATTCTCAGGCCACCTGCTGAGCTTTACTGATTTGCTGCACTGTTTGATGTATTCATGTAGGACAGAGAAAATATCACTTGTGCCTAAAATTCTTGAAATTCTTTTTCAGCCAGATGACTCAAGGAGAGAAATACCTAACATATCAGATCCATCTTGTGCATTCCCACTGGAGAGACAGAACTCCTTTCTTCCTCTTGCACTATACCCAGGAAAATTTTTGTAATAAAAAACACAGCTGATGTGCAGAGACAGCAGACATTTATTGATAGACAATCAAAATCTTTTTAAAAACCAAAGAAAAATGCCAAGAAGATGCTATCAGTTCACTTACAGTGATATGAGCATTTAAGGATCAGTTATGCAATTGCAGCTCATTATATATAAACAAAAAAACCAACCAAACAGGTAAAACTGTTATATGCTGACCTTCTACCCCTTTCTCTAGCCTTGTGCTGGCCTTCATTTCAAAGTGTGGTCACAGTGAGTTGTCAGTGGTATGAAATCATTGTTGAAAGAAGCACGACATCCATGGAAGATGTTCTTTCCCCTCACTTGTGGGCTTAACTGGACTTAATCTATTAAGTTTTCTGACATGGTCTAATTTATCATTCTTTTCTTATTTACTCACAAAGCTGATTTTTTCTTTTTTTTGGTATATGGTGTTTTACATGTATGAGATATTTGTTCTTTGTTTTCTTTGTTATCCCTAAACCAAATTTAACCCAGCTCAAAAGGCTGTTTGTTCACAGTTACTGCTAACTTCTTTTTAGAGCACTTAGGGTCTCTGGCATGATGCTGTGTTCGTGCTTTCAAACACTGTTATTATCCTGTACTTTTATATATCACTTCCTTTATCTAGGATCATAGATAACTTACTCTCCACAGAACAATTATGTGTAGTTGCTATATAATAGTTACAAAAATGCATAGATAGTATTCTAACAATAAATGTTCAAACGCATAATTGCACAAAGCTAAGCTAATATAAGCAAAGCTAATATAAGTTAGATAGCTGCCACCTGGTTATAAAAAAATCTGTGATTCTCTGGAAATCCTGAAAAACTAGCAAGTCCTGAGTCCTAGCACTGTTGAGTTAATACAAAGTTTCTGTCCCTGTTTTTAGAGACAGCAATATCTTCACAGGAATACATGCTCTATAAATTGAGCTATTTCAGAATCTTCATTCCTACCTTTTTTCTGTCATCATTGCTGTGATTCTCTAGTTTTCTGTCATCTATTCTTTTTTTGCTATCATTTCTTGAACGACATTCATATAGAATCCTTTTTTCTTTCTTAGATTCTGATGATTAGTTCCTTTCTTTATCAGTTTTTTCCCCTCTGCTGACAAGATCTTCCATTTTTTGTTTTATTCTCCATATTTAATCATAATATATTTAATTACTAATGAAATCTGAGTAATATTTGAAAATACCCATTGCTTAAAAAAAAAAATTACAATAAATTATTCTGTCAGCCTGCAGTGGGTTTTGTTGTTTTGCTGTTAGTTTCAATCTATTCCTGCCAGGGAAGCATGAATCTAAATTATCAGGAGTCTAATACTATATTGCACTTATTATAAATAACAGTTATTAAAATGTACTGAACCATGACATGAATTTTTATTTATAAAACTATAGCTATTTCAGTTTTAGAACTTTAAAAAGGTTGTAAATATCTGACGCTTCTTATCTTTTTTAATCTCAATTTGGATATGATGGTGAAGCTTGAAGCATAGGATAAAAATTACTAAAAAAACTTTTCCAGGTTCCTTTGTCATGGACACAAATAGAAAGTATTATATAAGGGTGTTTACATAACTGGAACCATTGATTTACTAATACCACACTATCATTCTTGGAAATACAACTCAAAATGCTTCGGCTTTGAAGATTAATGCATAGCTTGGAGCACCACAGCAGTTAAGATAGCAGTTGTTATGAAGGCCCCTTTATTGTGTCAATAGGGCAGAAAATATTAAAACAATAAAAAGAGAGTGATGATTCTGAATTCTTCCATTCTTCTTATAACTCAGTCAATACAGCTTAGTTACCTTTGAAGTTTTTAATATTCTAAAATCATCCTTAGTTATGCTTTATTAGAAACAGGAAGAGAAAGATTGTGAAGAGGACCCTATGAAATATAACCATTATCTTGAGGCAATTGCAAACAGCAGACAATAAAAAGTAAGAGTCTATGTCCTTGATAGAACTCAAACTAAGAAGTATTATCAGTGTTTTTGTAACTAGTTTTTGGATAATGGCATTGCTGCTTCAAGTACTTGTAGCCTACTGCTATAAATAATGAGAGGACATAAAACAAATGCAGCCAAGTAGCTCGACCAAGGTATAATGTCTTTGGGCTACTTTAACTATTTGAGTTTATTTTGAGGAATGAGAAAAAAAAGAAAGAGTATGACTGAGAAATGAAAAAGGAATTAGAATTCTGTGTCTGCTGAAAACTTATAAAGAAGCTTTATTGTTCAGGTTATGAATTAGTTCCTGATCATAGAACTGAAATCATAAAACATTGCTGTTGTATGAGAGTGCCTTTTGATGTTATTTGTTTGCCTATGGAAATTTTTATGGTACTATCTAACTTGGTATCTGAGCATTTAACAGTAAGCAAAGTGACAAAGTTCTTTTTGTGCTTCTATGTTATATAAGAAAAACTGAGCAATGAAAAAAAGAAAGATACTTCTTTTTTATTTTTAAAATTCCCTGAACTGAAAAAGAATTTCCGTTTGCCCAGTTTTCAGCTGTGCTCTTAATGCACTGACCCTCTGAAACATCAGATAAAGGTAATGTTTATCATGCTCACTCATCTTCCCAGGTACTCAGTCTAATAGTGAATGCGGGATGAACAAGATGGCATGATGTAGCATAATGGTTTTCTAAAATTGCATGGTTAATATGTATGCCGGGAAGTGTGAGGACATAATGTGGCCTTTCAGAGCAAATTAAGCTTCTCAGTTTTTTGAGAAGATGTGAACAAGACAATCTGGAATACTTTAGAATTGATGCTGCCATATGTTCTGTCTACCTTTTTCATTGCATGTTTTTCTAATATCCAAATTCCATTCAAATTTTTTCCCATTATTTCCTCCTTGAAAAATTTTTTCATCAGTGTTGGTAAAATACATCAGAAATTGTCTAGGATTTTGAGAATGTTCTCTCTTAAGAGAGCATGTGCAAAATAGCAGGAGAACAGGAAACTGATGAAGATAGGCTTTCTTAGAATACTGACCCAGACAGATATTTCTCAGTTGTAAAACCTTAGACCTACTGGCTAAGAGAGAGTGAAACTACTAGTGTGTCTTTTCAGGATGAGTATTTGCTCCCTTGTTTTTGTCCTTTACAACAATACAAGACAACATCTGAGTGCCATCACACTTTAGCTGATGCTCTCTGAATCTCTGATCTGCCTATTACCTTGTGCACTTGGCTTGTCACCTCTGTGCTGCTCTTTGCAATGGTTTCCCAGCCTCAGCTTGGCCATGATATCCTTTGCCTCATTTTCAATATTCCCATCAGAAGACTCACCCTGAAAAGTTCAGACATCTGCAGGAAAAGCAAAATTTCATCTTTCCAGAAGTTTCTATCTGATTGAATTTCAGCAGCCAGGAAAGACAAATAAGCAGCTTTCTGACTTCGCTGCACAACCATCCCTTTTTAGACACACAGCAAAACCTGGTAAGCTAACTAAACCAAGGAAAAACAAAAACACAGTCATGATTGTCTTTCATCTGACCTTTATAAAGCATTCTTATTCTACTGTATTCAGTGAAACAGATGGCTTGCCTCCTTGCAAAAAGGAGGAGGCAAACTATGGCAACAGACCACTCCAGTGGTCACTCTTATCTATCTTTACACAGCTTTCCAGCGGTGCAGATCCTAACCATCTAAGAAAAAGACTGTGTGCTCTTTCAGATTCACACATCAGAAAAAAATCAAGGTTTTACTCAGGACATTCTCTCTTTTTCTCCTTAAAGTGCAATCCTACCAGCATATTCTCAGCTGCACTTTAAGCAGGGTGCAAAGAATACTAGAAATGGCTTGATTTTTTTATTTTTAGTCCTAGGATCAGTTGAAGCAATTGAGGAGCAGAAAGAAGCTATTATACATTGCTGGATTTACTTTGATCAGCACCTTCTGTCTATACAGTGTAATAAGACTTACTGTAGTTTTCAAACGATAAACACAGCACCTGGGTGATCTGGCTATCAGTAACCTAAGTTTCTCTGCAGACTTTGGTTTAACACTTTTGTACTGAACCCAAATAAAAAACTGGTTTAAATGACTTATATATTTTTTCTTAACCTGGAATCAAGTATAAGTTGTTACTTTAAGGTATAGCCTAATTTATGGCTGAACTAGATAACTTCAGCTACAGAAGAACCTGAAGTGGAACAGAAATGTGAAGGCCACATCGTAATTTCAAAAATTTACTCTTTAAATTCTTTTTATGTCATCAGTGGCATCTGGAGGAGGAGTATGAAGTTGTTGGAAGGAGGTTTTTTTCCTACTTGTGGATCTACTTGGGTTTGTTCTTTTTTTTATAACACAATCCTCTTGTTCTTCATTAATTTACATTTCCATTTTACAGTCAAGTTTTACTATACACATGGTATTTTATATATCCTGGATACCTGATGTTTTTTCTCTGTCTGATCCCTAAGACCAGTTTCACCCTGGTCAAAAAGTTACACTCTTCCAATGACAAGTAATTACTTATTTGTGATGATGAGTATAGTCATGTGGCCTCTATATTCTGTGCTTTTATTTTGAAGAACTCTGTTAACATCCTTTACTTATACCTTTGGGAACCTTGTTTTAAGATCTGATTAGTGAGAGATGCCTCTGCCCAAATTAAGGTGCAAGCAAGACCATTTGCTGAAGTCAATATTACAGATATTATTTAACAGAGAAATAGAAAGAAATAGAAAAGTGGTGGGAAGGGAGAGAGGGAGAGAGAGGGAGAGAGAGATTAAGAAGAAGATAGTCACCACCCATGGATTCTGTGGCATCCTGCTGGTCCTTCTTCACCCTGGGTTTGGTGGTGGTGGGGGTCCTGATGTTGTTCAAAACTTTTCATTAGTTATACATTTTAGCAAATAAAGGAATTAATGTTCACTGGCTACACAGTTCTCTTATTCTACTGGATGAATGATTCCCTCCCTTCTAATGCTAATTAATCCCATGTCCAGTCTTTCTCTTTTAAGTTGGAGGGTTTCCTGACTCAGTGGCTTGTGAGTTGGTCACTATCTCCCCTTGCTGAAATTACCTTTTATCCAGTCCAGGCTGTTTTCAGCACAGCTGCTGAGTTGGCTTTCCTTGTGACCCATAAATTCTGCATTCTTTATTTCCATTATCGGGGATAGATTCTTCTCCCCCAGCTTCTTAACCTCCCCCTAGGTCTGAGATAAGACTTGGACAATAGCACCATGTTTTTCTTATCTCAAGTTCCTGTTAAGGTAGCTTAATTTACAATCCACAACAAAGTGACTCTGCCTACAGGGAAGGCTGGAATCTTTTGTTGAAGACAAAAAAGAAATAAAAAGTCTGAAAACCTGTCTATGTTCTGCCATTTTATTATTGTAGAATGGATCCATCTCTCCAGCAACTGTCTACGTCATTTCAGCTTTCACCAACTGCACATTTTATCTTCTAAGAAAAAATTGCTTTTCATTCACTTCCAAAGATTTTTTCCTACATTGTCATTTTAGTTTGGATCAGGACTACATTTTTAGAGCAGACCTCCCCAGTGCCACTATTTATTGAGCTTTGGTTTATTCACAGAGTGGTCTCAGCAAGCATACAAACTAGCTGTTTTTTTTCTTTAATAGCATTAGATTGGAAAATGTATTTCAGAAGCACATACTCCTATTGCTAAGGTACTTTCAGTCCATAAACCAGACTAAGTTTAAGCTAAAGTCCTGATGAGGTATATATCCTGTGGTTACCATGTCCTTAACACCAGTTTTCTCCATAGGTCTGCTGTTATTGGGCCATGCTAGCTGCTACTGGAGGCATAGCCTGGGGTAATCGTCCTGAGAAACAGGAGTTTCCAACAAGTGAGTCTTTCAGCAACCTTGAGAAACTCTGTTTGTTGTTCCTTTTGCACTGCAGGCTTCTTACTGCTTTCTCTCATTCAAAGCCTCAGTCCAGAAACTTATTCTATCCAACCATGCTTAATTACCGTCCTGGAGCAGAACATCACTCCCTCACACCAGCCTCACAGTCAGTAGTTAGAAGCAGTAAATTTATCCCATCTCATCCCTCTCTAGCATGTAAAATTTAACATGCTAAAAAAAAGAGATAGTGAATAACTAACACAGAAAGATAATAGGTATTTTCTGACACAAGTGAAGTTCTTGCTGGAAATAAAAATGTGAACTTTACAATTTGCTTGATTGAAATACTGGAGATGATATTTTAAATGACTTAAAACGCCCAGCCTCTCTTAAGAGTTTTGGATGACTTGGATATTATGATTCAATTGTGAATAGCTGTCATGCTGTGTATATTATGTATGTTTATAAACACAAATACCCACATTTCAAATTATATATATAATTCTCCATAGAAAATAAAAGCACACACAAAGTGTTTATATGTGCTTGCAACTTAATGCACAACCCATAAGCTATCAAATAATTTGTATCAAACCCATGAAATTTGTTTCAAGCCTCTTGAGAATCTTTTTCTGTTTAACATATGCTTTAATTTCCACTAGTCTTCCTATGCAAGGGAAATGAACATGGAACGCTAGTAACATCATTTAATATCTAGCAGTCTCTGTCCATACATTTCTTATACAAACATTTAGAGAAGAAACTTGAAAATGTTCATTACTTGAAAATGAATGCTGTTTACAAGATAACTGCTATTGCTTCCCTAGGTACTCTATCAAAACACATTTAGACTTTTCTCACAAGGTTCTTATTTTTTCGGGTGAGTCAGATTTCTCTTATATAACAGATGGCTGAATGGTGATTCAGGATGATAATTAGTCTTTTAAATAATGATAATTAGTCATTTTCTATCTAACCTTAGGTAGACACATTCCTCTGAGATTATGCTATTCATTTCTAAAGACTAGCAGATACTCTCTAAAAGACTTCTGTGGTGAACCCTTTAGAAACAAAAAAAATATAATTAACTCTGGTATAGTAAACACATGATACCAGCAAGACGGTTTGAAGCACTGTGGCATTTTCAGGGAGTGATTTACATGTTTCAACATTGTCTTACTGTGAGGACTCTTCAAAGAGAAGTTGGAAATACTTGCAAATGTTCGGGAAAGCTGCTAATTTGTTGGACCTGTGGAATTTGCTTTGGAATGTGCTCATTTATCAAGAGATGAAGTAGAAGAGAGACAATGTGGTTAAAAAGAAAATTCAGAAGAGAATTCTCTTTTTTTCCTCCTATTTTGATGAGAAATTCCAGCTTGGTTTCAGAGACTCTTGTCAGTAAGTCAGCTTTCATAACTGATATATTTTTTACAGCAAAATTTAGTCTTGATGAATTAACAAATTGTGATTACCACCACTCCTCCTTAAAAAAAAATAAAAAGTTGTTGAATGCTGAAACATTAGAGGTGTACTAAAACCAGTCCTAAGAATGTCTGTCCAATTCTAGCTATTTAATTAGTCAATTTTGTTTTGTCTAGGCTGAAGCAGATATGTAATAGTTGTATGTAGGTTATTATTATTTAAGGGAAGGAAAAAAGTTGAGTATCTTGATATTTGTATCTTTAGTCCAGATATTCATACTTTCCAGCATTGATAAAGTCAGATAAGAATGAAAGAATCACTCTAAGAAGGTAAATAGCAATGCTTATGTTTTGAGTAGCCTTGATCCTACTATTTCCTGTAATACTAGAAAATATTTCTTAAAGAGAATAATAGATGTTGGGAACCTGGTCTAAAATGCATATTTGAGATGAACTCATTTTTGGGTTAAGTATATAGATCAAATTTTATTTTTAAAGATAATGAGCATGGGGAGAATTGGTTCTGAGAGGTTAAAGAGGCTGAGCTAGAGGGAATGTATAAATTGGAGATTGATGCAGAGCAAAGTGTGATTTGAACCTTTGCTTTATCCTTTCAGCACTGCAGGGAGAGTCAGATAATTGACAATTTCATGGATGGCTTCTAGTCTTTTTAATTTTAGAAATTTAATGTCATGTTTATTATTTTCTTATTAAATATAAATACTGTGGCTAGAGTCAGTAATATACTTATTTCCTAGCATGCTTGTACACGTTCTGAGGTTATTTCAGCATAAGACTGATTATACGCATTGCTCACAGGAGGTGATTTTTAAAGGATAAGGGTCAGAGGTAGCAGCTAATAGGAAAGCATCTCTGTGAAAGGAAGGCTATTTCTCTGCAAGAAATATTTTCAGTTTTGTTCTCATCCTGAGTCTCTGTATTACACAGTCTTCATTACATTTCAAAAGATATCTGGCAAATATTATAAGCTAACATATGAATACCTTATCATTCTGTACATTGGTCAGATTCTCAAATGTGGATATTTAAAACTGTGCTTATAAATCCTTATTTAGACATCACTCTTGCGGTAATTTCCTTTTCGAAGGTGCCAAAATTAGCCAGAATTTGTATTCCTGTTTTGAAACTGCTTACCTACCTGGGTAATTCAGAGGAGGTCACTTTATTTTTTGGTTCTATAAGTGTGTAGAAGACATTTGCAAAGTGAAACAATGTTGCTATAAAATACTGCATTGCACCAGTGTCTAGGTCTATTTTAATTAAGTCCAGATTAGAAGACTGTCTATGGGTTCATTTGTTGTTTGTTTATTTTTCCTGCAATGCTCAGAAATTGAAAAGGCATTTAGACATTCACAAAGATCATTCCTTTCTAACTTAACTATTTAGTCAGGACAGCAGTTATTAATGAATTACAGACATCCCATGACCTTAGTTACAGTTGCTTTTGTCACATGTATAGTTGCAATATTTAATATATAAAAAGAAAGGATAATCATATCATGGTTTTGCCAAATTACACTAGTTACACACTAATCTTTTATTGTAGACACTGAAATTCACATGCTCCAGCCAACATGGATTTTATGGTAAATTTTGAGACTTGAAGCAACATGCTTTGATATTTATCTATCATGAGATTCACTAGATCTACTTCTCAATGATTTCAGTGTGGACATCTAGATCTCAATTAATTATCTTAAAGTCTGTTTCTCTAGAGGGTTTGACTCTACTGTACACTCAGGAGATTCCTGGTGTAGAAGTGACTATTTCTTTTTACTAGATATGGAAGGTCTTAAATGACTGGCAAACCTCTATTAGATCTTAAATTACTGCTTTAAGTGACAAACCTTTATTAGAATGATCGTATTTCTTATCTTTTACATACGTTTCCTTTTCTAGATTTTTTCCAAGTATTTCTGCATATCTGGCTATCATATGAACAGAAATCTCATACTGTGTCAATAAAGCATGTTTAGAACATGTTTAACACAAGTCCAACTGCACCTATGTCCGCTCTCCTAATATTCTCTAAGCCTGAAGACTGTCAGAGTGCTTGACACAGAGCAACTATCACAGGCAGAAACCTCATATAGCTGTTACCATGATTGATTTTTTTCTAAACCTAAAACTACAATGCACTGGACCGGAAGGGACTTTACGGATCATTTAATCTAATCCATTCTTTGAAAGGCGTCTATATAGCAATAAGACATAATTTCTGGAAAAATCTGGCAGTAAAAGCCAAAATGAGACACAGAGAAAAAATAAAAGATTTCCAGTTTGATAAACATCATCAATTAGACTGTGACAGCAGTATAGAATAAGTAACAGAAATGTGCAATAAAAAAAGGACAGACAAAAATGCAGAAAAAAAATAGCATGTCTGTCTACCTCAGATGAAGCAAAATATGTATGAGCCACAGCTGGTCAAAAATGTTTGCTCTTAATACCACTTTAAAATTGTCTGCAGTTGCTTTGACATTAGACACAAAATATTACAATCATAATCTGTATTATAATTTAGAAGGAGAAAGGAAGTACTCTAAAATACCAGCAAAAATAAAATGTCTGTTTACAATACAGAAATCTTCAGTTGTTTCTTCAATTATATTCTCTTGGCTTTCTAAAACATTAATAATGCAATTTTTAAAATCTAATATCTATTGTAACTAGGTTTTAGGTAGTCAGGGGGACTCCAAGTGTGGCTTGGAGAGATGAGAAGATGCCAGAAACTCCCTCCATGTCTGATAGAGACATTTGCAGCAGACTCCAAGACAGACTTGCTGCGGGCTGAGGCCGAGCCCATTAATAATGGCAGTAGCACCTCCAGGATAACAGATTTAAGGAGAAAAAACTGTTGGGCAACAGCAGCTGGAGAGAGGAGTGCGAATATGTAAGAGAAAGAGCTCTGCAGACAGCAAGGTAGGGGAAGAAGGAGGAGAAGGATGTGCTTCAGGTGCCAGAGCAGAGATTCCCCTGCAGCCCATGGTGAAGGCTGTGGTGAGGCAGCTGTGACCCTGCAGCCCATGGAGATCCACAGGGGATCTGAGATCTCTCTGCAGCCTCTGGACAACTCCATACTGGAGCAGGTCGATCTACTCTGAAGGAAGCTGTGACTTTATGGACAGTCCATGTGGGAGAAGGCTCCTGGAAGGTTGTGAAGAGAAAGGATCCCATGCTGGAGCACGTTTGCTGGCAGGACTTGGGACCCTCTGCATGTCTCAGGCTGAAGCAGCTTATTCCTGAAGGAGTGCACTCCATGGAAAGGACCCAGTGGAGCAGTTTGTGAAGAGCTGCAGCCAATGGGAGGGATCCAGTTTGGAGTAAAGGACTGCTTCCTGTGGGAGGGGACCCCATGCTGTAGCAGGGAAAGAGCATGAAGAGGAAGAGCAATAGAGACAAGGCAATATTAACTGGCTGCAACCCCCATTCCCTGTCCTTGTCTCCAGGACAAGGTAGAGAAGTTAGGAACTAAGTTGAGCTTGGGAAGAAGCAAGGGGTGGTAGGAATGTTTTTTAGTGTTTGGGTTTTTTTCTTATTTCTCATTATCTTACTCTCTTAGATTTGCAATAAATTAAATTATTTCCCCAAGTCAAATCTGTTATTTTATAAAACTAGATCCATAAATATTCTTGAATGTTCATGAAACAAATAGGGTCTCCTTTTTGTTTCAGGAATCTCTGGAAATATGAAGGCTTATCATATATTTATTAGCATCAAAGGGGCTTTGGATCAGGGCAAAGACATAAGAAGTATACAACACATTATATTCGATTTTCTTTCTTCAGGCAGAGATAGATATTGTTGTTACTGTGAATGTGTTACTAGTAAATAAATTCAAAGAACAGTCTTTTTGAAGTTGACTAAAATATATTCCACTTATCCATGTCTTTTTATAGTCTGAACTGTATCCTTTAGGGTAACACTAGAAGCTTTTTTCAAGATCAGTACCATTTGATGTGTGTAGTGAGAAACTGTTCTTATGCTGAAAAACAAGCACTCCAAACAGACAAATGGAATAAGGATAAAGGGTTATATTCTGGCTTCCTTGATGCTAACAGCAAATTCACTTTGATTTCACTGAGACAAAATTTTTAGTTGGTCTGTTTGCTCAGACATCATTAAGAAAATTCAGCCAGAAATTCTTTAATTTCCATACATTTTATTTTTTAGCAGAAAGATCAGTCAATTTTGGACTTGTCATTTTATAGTCCATATTTATGAAGAATTCTAGATTTCCTTCTCACTGTGTATTATTAATTTTCTAGTTGTTGAAACTCCTCAAAGACCTACAACAATGTTGCCAAATAGTCTCTAAAATCTTTTGAGAAGAAATAAAGGAAGTGGGTTTTCACCCACCCATATGAATGATTGGTCGCAAGCGCATCTTCTGGGATCAAAGTGAAAGTTATGTAGAGACGATAAAACAACACAGATAATTGGGCATTTATCACAGAACGATCATAGAAAAAGATTATTATGATTATTATGATTCACTGAAAATTCTGCAAGCATATATGACTAGTATATATCTTTAAGCAATATCAACAAGCATAGTGAGTTTTCATATAGTTACAGACAAGTCCTTTGAATACTTTTAATGTTCATTAACCTGTCTCCAGAATGTTGACTGGACTACAATGGCCAAGGACGTTTGTTAAGCCTTTCACATCCAGGTGGGACCTGCAGTGCTATTATTTCTCTCTGGTTTTCTCTCAAAGGGTAGAGCTGAAACAGGCAAATTTATCTTTAAAGAGACAAATTTATCTGCTGAAGAATACAAGTGTCAAGACAACAGCACTATTTGTGTGAAATTTAACCATTAATCCAGTGCATTCAAATGTCCAGTTGATGGACTATTTTGAAGCAGTGTACATTTTGATTTTCCTTGGGGTAATCTCAGTAAATATGGAAAAAATTGCACTTATCATATCTAAGTATTGATTGTTTCCAAACAACTGGCATACCTAAATGCTGCAATATTGCTGCAAATACATCAAGTAGTGTACTTTGGAGTATAAATGCATCTACTTAAATTAAAAATCTTCTATTTTCTTTCACTATTACAACACACAGTGTAAGTTGATATACTTAAAGATGATCAGAGTAGCTGGGAAAGAACAATGTGGCTATCCATTTTATCTGATGAATAATAGGGGGATCCAGAAATTACTACAGACATTTCACACAGAATATATTCTGAAGTAGTTTTCTTTTGTGTCTTGTTTGTATGTTTGTTTTTTTTCTTCTATTGAGCCTTTATACAAATTGGTGAGAATGTATGAGTTTTAATAAATAATTTGTTATTGTTATAATGTAAAGAAAAGACAAAGTTATCCAAAGTAGAATAGCACTAGGAGAATAGTGTTAGCTGAAAAATTCAAGCAAAACAGGAAAACTATTTTGTAAGCATAACAAGAAAGTTTCTACTAGAATCAAAATTTATGACAGATGTGAAAACATACTGTGCATGACAACTTAAGGATAAAACCATCTTACTTATGCTGTAAAATATCAACAACAGCCTTAATTTTTTTTTTGCATGGGAGGTTAGCCTAGGTTTAACTTAGCCTCAAAAAGCTACAGATCATTTTGTGATCTCTTTTAGTAGGTTTTTTTTTTTTTAATATGTGGTGTTTTACAACTTTTGATATGATCATACTTTCAAGTGAATTAAATTTACAGTAGAAATGCAGAGGTAAAATATATATATATCACTACCAGTGAATTTTGTCAGAGAAGTCTAGAGATAATTCTATAGTGTTTTTTTAGAAATGCAGGGCTACTTGGTCCTGAGAGAGAATTTGTGGAAAAGAGAATGGAATAACATGTTCTGCACATCCAGGGATTTCAGTACTTGTGATGTTAGAACTAGCTGTGCTTTGTGCCAGCTTTCCATTTGCTGTATTTTCAGTATATATGGTATTTAAATTTGTTACAGTCTATTAGCTTACAGCTGTGGGCTGATAAGAAGGAATTTCATCAAAATATAAACCTCAGGAATGAATATATGAAAATCTGAAATTACAAAATTTTCACAGTAATTTTACCTTAATTGAGGCTCAAAGAGCAGTGGTAGTGACAACTCATTGCAAAGTGCAGAAATTAAATCAATGATAAGTGCCCAGTGGTAGTGCTCAACATTACAAAAATTACACAAATGATCTTCCTTTCTCATTATAATTTTCAAAGCCCTGCTGCTTTTCTTAAATTGCTGTCAAGTATATTCTAGATGAGGTCAGAATGAAAATTTGTCTTCTCAGTGTACACTGCAGTCCTGACTGTCTGCAGCAGAACATGACCAGAGCTGCTTAGACATAATGTTCTGAACAAAAAGTCACAATGGATTAAAACTGCATTAATTTGTTGAGTTCATTTCAGCTTTGATAATTTAATTTAAAATAAAAAGCTGCTATATTTTTCAGAGATTGTCTACAAATGTTACTGAATACATGGTTTTAACAAGCTGGGATTTCATCTGTGACATTTGTTTATTTGTACATATCAAATAAAATAAATAAAAATTATTGTTAACTATTTTCATCCATTGCTTCATTTTTCAAGAGGTTGTCATCATCTTTTTAGTGACTCCAAGCAGCAAAAACTGAGCAAACCTTCTTTAGCTGTGTTCCTGTAGGGAAGATGTACAAGACTGAGAGCTGTGGAGTTTTCCGACACACCTTTGAGAAATATTCTCAAATCTCAGGAGACTTTTTTTTGATTCTGCNTGCTCCAGTACCTCATTGGTAAGTATATCTTGCTAAGACTGATGCCATTTTCACTGAAAATTGAAACAGATTAGAGGATTTCTATTTGTAAAAATATTTTGAAATTATTTCCTGTTTATTTCCTCTCATAGATCTGGTTTCCCTGACAAATAGAACTGTACAAGAAAATTAACTGGAAAGTATTTGAACCAAAATCCTTGGAAGCAACTTTTGGACTCAGAAGCTTTCTCCTTGGCATTACTCTATGGCCAAATCTTTTTCTTCAAAAGAAAGAGTAATTGGTATGCCAGGCTAAGAATGCTGCTTCTGATAAGGACTTTTGCTTTGTATGAGGCAAGTGTGAGTAATTTGCTAATTCTCAGTCATTTGACACCCAACATATCAGGCAAAAAAAGTTTATTTTCAAGGTGCTCATAATAGATCTCAGAACAGCAATAGTTGCTTTGACTTTGAAGGGATGTTTAGGTTGGTAACATTTGGAATCTGTTTAGGTTTTCAAAATGAGTAAAATTACAGCCCTGCAGATAAGCTTTCAGTAACCTACTCTGGAGGTATAGATGTATAAAAAAATATTATGAGCCATGTATGTGTGTGTCACAGCAAATTGCACAGAATTACATCCACTTTTAGATCTACTACCAAACTAGTAAAAATGGAGAGCATTTCCTGTGTGTGAGGGCATAAGGTGAAGTTGCATGTAGACAGCAGAAAGCTGGATTTATTTCTTCTTTGTGTGATATTCTGAGTATGTACCAACCCAGGTGTTGACACTTCTGGGTAACTGCCCATTCTTGAGTCTGTTAATGACTTCCCAGGGATTTTGTAATTTATAAATAAACCTAGTGATGGTTTTAAATTCACATGTTTTGGAAAAACTTAGGGATAAACACTTGCATTCTTTATGAAGTGATAGATAGAGAGAATAAAAGTGGTTTAAACAATAAAAGAAGAAGGTAATTTATTTAAATAGTCATGTACAGGCATCTAGATTTCGTGCCTCTGAGCGCCTCTGAGCCAATCCATTAACTCTCTAGAACTGTGATTTTTTACCCTTCTGCTGCTTTCTATTTCTGTCAGCTATTGCAAAATCACATGACAACTGTCCTATTTGATTATTTTGACCTCATTACACAACATTTACGTAGCTAACATTTACGTAGCTACAACTTAATGCATAGTTGTCCAGAACTGTTCCCTATTTTTGAGGACAATGCAGGGTATAATAACCCCCAGAACTCGAACCTTTCTCTTAAACTGTTAAGTAGACTTCCAGACACGCTCCATTCAAGTCATCCAAAAGAGTGAATTGTTAAATTCTGGAACTGTGCAGTTCTGAAAACACCCTTGGCATATGAATTCAATACTGTGTTTTACACCTTATTTAGCACTATTTTACCATCCTGGTACCAAAATTAGGGTGGATGAATTTGGCTGAAATAAATTCTCTGTGAAGCCAGATATATTCTTTAGCTATAAAATGTGCTTGACGGAGTGTTGATGAAAGCTGGTGCTAGATTTTGTGAAGCAAAAATATTCTCTGATATGCCTATTTTTGATGTTCGTAATTCAAATAGTTCTAGATGAAACAAAATATTATTCCATCCATGGAATATGGAATGTTAAAGTTGTTCAGATCCTGATAATCAATTAAACAAAAGGTTTTTTGAAGGGACTTGCACCCAGGTTTTTAAAGTAAAAATACTCCGGAAGTGTCAGGTACCATGAGTCACTAAGCACAGAAGTAAAAGCTTATAGACCTACAAGTACTGAGAATATTGAAGTATGATGACCTTTCCTGCCAAACTGTGATTTCGTGGGGTTCTTTTATATACTGTTCCTGCTTTAGACAGGTGGGAAGAGGAAAGGCAAATTGCATTGTAGATGGTACTTCAGCCTTCACTTCAGCCTTAAATAGAGCATTTGAAATGTAGGTAACTGCTGATTACATAGAAGATACTATTTTTTCTTGGACAGAAAGTACATACTTATAAAGTTGTGTCATTTTGCTTGTCCTCCTTTAAAGTAAGATGGTGACTGTTCAGGTCAAATTTCTAGAAAAAACATCTACAGAGAATATTGACATTCAAAAGTTACGTACAACATGAAATGAGGAAGCCAATTTGGGTTTATTTAATTGTTTCAAATTTTAAGTGATTTCATTATTTTGTTGGCCTTTTTTTTTCTAGTGATGTGTTTTGTTTGGTTTTGTGTTAAGGTTAAGTTAGGGTTAAGGAGCTGTTCTTCGTTTCTGATGTTAAAGAGTCAGAGTTTTAAGCTGTTCTGTATAAGGTGATTTTAAGATGGAGTGGTGAGAAGAAGCAAAAAAGAATTGCCAAACTTCTGATAACATTATGGGAGTCTTAATGCTGTGTAATGTGCCTCTGTTATATATTGTCTCTACTTCAACCTGAATAAGAATATTTTGAGGAGATCAAATAGTGAAAACTACTTAAAATTCAGTATGTGTTCTTGAACAAAATAGTAAAGTTTTTTTTACTTGGTTTTGATTCTAAAATAATGAGCCTTATTCTTCTGTTCAGTGGTATTTCTCTCTGATATTCTCTTTGGCAAAGCACATAGGCCATCAGTCTTGCATTTAGCAGTGTGTCACAGCTTTATGCAGCACAGTTCAGTACAAATGTTATCTCCCTCATACCAGATACCATGAACCAAGTGACTGCACCTCTGCAACCACATATTTACAAGTGGAGAAAGAGCAAAGTAACTAACTGTTTATCACAAAATATATCTTTAGCATTACCTGTCCAAATAGCTTCTACTTCTGTTGACTGATTATGAGAATTTTCCCTAGGAACTCTGCTTTACATCTAAATTCAGCTCTTGATAATGCTAAAAAAGGGAGAATGATATTTTAGTCACTAAATTATGATAGACATAGATGAGAATAAAAGGCTTTGGCCTTTCTTCAAAATGAATATGGAGACCAAGGTGCTTAATATAGGCGGAAAGAAATAAAGCGGGAGTCACAGTGACTGTATAGCATTCAAAATTTTGTAAAGCAAAAGCACCTAAATCCTCACTTGTTTATGTATTCTTTTTCCCTTTTGCAAAAGTAATATTTCCTTAGAAGGACAATAGCTACTTATTTCCCCCTATATTTTGAAAATATATAATTCATGTGCTTCATCCCTGCCCTTTGCCCACGGCAAAAGGAATAAAGTTCATGAATAAATGTTCATTTCACCTGCAGTGAGTAAATAGCCTTTAAGTTTCTTCAAAATGATGTAACACCAGGGACAAACCTGTGGTATAGTAGGTCCAGGCTTCATTGAAAATTTAATGGTGTAATAGATAATGATTAGCCTGGTATTGCTTAGAAACCTGGCTCTTTTTATGATGAGCTAAGTACTAGCACCAATAATAATTGTGGCTATTGCAAAGACAAAACTTTGTTGCCGAAGGAAGCATTTACTGCGAGTGCATATCTGAAATATAAGTATTGCATTATCTTCCAAATAGTCTTGAATAGCATGTGACATACATTAATGTATTTTTCATTCCTTTTCAAAAGCTTGTTGTTGTTTTTCTTGATACAGAGCACATTTTTTTAGGATAAAAATGTAGAACGGAACAAATTATTAATTTTTTTTTATTAGAAGCCTATTTTGAAATATATAATATATGAGATACTTGGAAATACATCAGAATGCTAAGCATCATTTTACATAAAGGAAAGCTATGGAAGTGTTGTGGTTTAAACCTGGCCAGTAGCCAAGCATCACACAGCTGCTTTCCCATTCTCCCACCACTGGGACTGGGGAGAGAATCCCAAGGAAAAAGGCTGGAAAACTTGTGGATTGAGACAAAGACAGTTGAATCTGGAAAGCAAAAGCCATGCACACAAGCAAAGCAAAACAAGGAATCAGTTCACTGCTTCCCATGGGCAGGCAGGTGCTCAGCCATCTCCAGGAGAGCAGGGCCCCATTACACGTAATGGTGACTTGGGAAGAGAAACACCATCACTCCAAATGTCTCCCCCATTCCTCCTTCTTCTTCCAACTTTACATACCAAGTATGATGTCATATGGTCTAGAATATCTCTTTGGTCAGTTGGGGTCATCTGTCCCAGCTGTGTCTCCTCCCAGCTTCCCATGGACTCCCAACTTCCTCATCAGTGTGTTATCTCTGTATTCAACCCTATGTTCAGCACGAGTCCAAAACAGCCTTATACCAGCCACTGTGAAGAAAATTAATTCTACCCCAGCTGAACCCAGCACAGGAAGTTATCTACTTGTCTTGTTTATGATCATTTAAGTATCAGTAGTTTCTTTGCTACAAGCAAAATTGCATCATCATCTTCAGCAAAGCTGCTCTTGTGGTGAGACTCTGAAATCTGGGAGGTATTGGAAAATTCTCTGCATGTAGATAGAATAATCATGTCTGTCTGCATTCGTTTAGCAAGTCTATTGTTTCAAACTTTGTTAAGTATTGGCAGAATCAGCTGATATATGAGCTAGATAAAGCAGCTGTCAGTGGTGTGAAACTGGAATACCATTATACTTTGAGAGCTTGAAACGTTGTTTTACTAAACTGTCTTAATGAGTTACTGTAATTCATAGGCAAATCTGATTGAACAAAAAGTGTTAAGCTTTCATGTAATCATCAATGCGAACATCATTGAGGGTCATATCTAAGACAGCACTTAAAAACCTGAAAATTACATATCAAAATTCTTAAATGGCTGCAGATGTAGTAAAGTACTTGTAAGGCTGATTTCTAGAGATGTATCTCCAAGTTGTGTGCGAGTTAGGCAGAAATTATACATCCATGCATACTTATGCCTAAACCCAACCTGACATGCCTAAACCCAAGCAAGAAAAAGTACTTCAGTCACATATCTCATTGTATTATTTCTTATTGTTGGCTTAGTTTGGTATGCCAGGGCTCATACAGCTGAATTTTGTGCCTCTTGAGTACAGTGTGTAGCTTCTTTCTGTTTGATGGCACAATATTGGTACTGTGAATTGCATTCTTGTGAGGTGAAGGCTTACTTTTGTTTTGTTTCAGTGCCAAATTTCCCAGTATCATTCAGGTCACTTTCATAAAAATGGGTTAGATAGGGAAACTGATCTAATCCAGAGAAGACTTTGTAGTGTTTTTAATTTTTTATTGTAATGTACCATGCTGTAAATTTTTTAGTACATCCTTTCATACCATAATTTTGAGAACATAACACTATGAAGCATGTTTTAATAAATACTTAATTTTTTAAGGCTTCACACTGAAATTTCATTAATTTTACCCAGCAAACAACAAAATGACAAGGACTTTAAATATGAATCAGAGAAAATAATTTTAAAACATTGCTTCTTGATCAGATGTTTTCACATAATCCTCAGTTAGATTTAACACATTCAGTTTGAAAGTTTATCCTTTAACAAAGTTTACAAAGAAAATGATGTAAAATTAAAATTTCTATATTTGTTCCTGGCAAAATTCTAAAGGTAGATGATACTATGTAATCTATAAAAATCTTTTTATTTTTGTGATGTTTGTTTGGCTTTTTTAAAGTTTTGTTATAATCCTAGAATATGTATGACTATGCTTATTAGCAGGAGAAGATAACATAAGGTGGATCTTATTAAAGACTATGGAAAAGATCTGAAAGATATTGGAGTATATAAAATTTTGACTCTGTGGAGCTAAATATACTTCACAGTATCATCTGTTTTGCTTTTCCTGCACTTTACTTTAATATTACTGAGCATCTTCATATTAGGTGATTTAACAGTGATTTAACCAAATAAATAGGTTTGCAGGTCCAAAAGTAAGTGTTGCTTTTATACCCTTACACCTTTCAGAAACTGCTTGTATCATCACTTTTCTTGTCCCTTATGTCAGTATGTCTTGATGGGACCAATACTGTAATGTGAAAAGATGCTGCCTAAGGACTTTAATAGCTATCAACAGAAACACCGCAACCATAATATAAAAATGATTCACATCGGGTTTTATTAGGTCCTAGAAGAATATTTAAGAATTGTGAAACTTTCATAGTAATTGCAATATTTTAAAATATACTGCTCGTTGTATTGTCTCGCTGGTTTCATCATGTTCACCTGGGAGAAATTGTTCAGAAAGAACTGTCTTGTAAAGAAACAAAGTGGAAATTGGTGCCTTCTCTTCTGAAAAGCTAAAAGATTAAAAGAGGGTACAATGAGGGTACTTGAGCAAAGACATCTGTGTAATGCCCTTAATACTACATAAGTGGGTAGTCCTGATTGAAATTTTTTGCTTCAGCAAAATATCTTTTAAATTCATAATTATAAGATCTTAAGGAAGCACTTATGAAAAATAATAAAAGGAAATTAATACTTCAGACTTTTAGTGAATACTGTAATCTAACACACATGGAAAAAAAGATTTTCCTCATATCTATGTTCTGTATTATGATTTCTAGACTCTGAGCAGAAACTCTTCCTGCCTCTTTCAATTCCAGAAAAATCAAAAGGGTTGAGTTACTACAAAAATGATACGATTGTTCACAATATAAACATTTGAAAGGATAGTGAAGCTTTCCTTTGCAGAAAAAAAAATTTTTGATGTAAAATTCATCTTTTCCTATTACTATGCTAGGATAGTGCTATGCAAATGTCATATAGCTTATGCTGTGTACTACAAAATTCATGATTACTTCTCATGCAGATTTGTCATTGCCTCAAAAACATTAATTAGACAGTTAATATCAGCTTCTTATTAAAGAATATTTTCAGGAATGGAAGATTCAAGATGGAACTTTCTCGGTCATCTCATTGTTCTGGGCATACTTTTTTAAGGGGAATTTGGACCTGCCTCAATTGATATTTTGTTATCTTAGATTTTCATGACTGACAGTACACACAGAATAATTAGGGGTTAGGGACATGGTTTTCTTGTATTTGAGCTCTGGAAATTGTGAGGATGAATTTTTATACTATTCTTTCATTATAATTCTGTGGATTCTGCATTTCCTAGTAGCAGTATAATAATGTATTGTTTGAAAGAATAAAAAAGTAGATCAGAATCTCAATTTGAATACTGTGACTTTCCAAACTTAGAGTTTAGACTGGNTTTGAATACTGTGACTTTCCAAACTTAGAGTTTAGACTGGAAAAATATTGTGATAGAGAACACACATGCATAGAATCTGAGCATCTGGTCTAAAACTTCTCTTCTTGATCTTAAGTGATATTCAATTGTTAGCAGACAAGAAATTTTGGATTCTTTTTCGGAATATTGATTTCAGATTAATATGTATTTCTGTTAGATATTGATAAAACATTGACCTAATTGTAGCCTCAACTCTGGACTGTGATATCAAATGCGAGTTTCTAGCTCAGAAAATTT
>VXAZ01004470.1:0-20898 GCA_013399875.1 Gymnorhina tibicen
GGTCTGAAGTCTCATTTTTTTTCTGTTGTCACTAGCCAATGGATCATGGCCATACACTTCTTTCTGGGTTTTATCTGTGTCTTTATCTGTACTACTAGTGTGTGTCCTGAGGCTTGCTATCAACATCTGTATACTTGGATTTTGTTTCAAGGTAAAGTTGACAAATATATTAAGCAAGATGTTTAAGAAGCACTCAGGTGGGATACTTCATTTCTTGGAACTACTTGTGATTATCTCATTTTTCCTCTTTTTGTCTTTTTTTTTTTTTTAAACTGCCCTGTCATCTTTCCAGTAATGCCCACCTTCTTCTAGCCTAACTAAGAATTTCCTTTATGGTGTCGTGGCATGATTTTTGCTGATTGCCAAGTGGATTATCTCTGTTTCATTTTCTTTGTATGAAAATAAGTTGGTTTTATTTTTAAATATGTGCAATGCTATGTCTGATAAGAGGTTGTCGTCATAAGTAATAATTTATCTATAGAGCAGCCTCGTGGAACCTGAAGCTTACTCTGCCAGATCTTTAAGACCAAGAATTACAAGGTAGAGATTTCCCAGAATGTCATTCACTTCTTCTCTTCGCTGTGTCAAACAGCTGAAATCTGTAAGTCAGAAACTAAAATTTGCTTATTAATGGAAAAATACAACATTGGGATGTCTGAAACTGTAAGTATCAGCAACAGTTTAAATACTTTCACGTGAAAATAAGCTCCAAACTCAGACTTCCTAGGGAATGTTTTTATTGGTAGTTGATTTTAGCCTAATCCAATTTCTTGGGTTTGTATTACTCATTCCCTTTTTGACAAGTCCCAAGTCATGCTTTTTTCTGGTATGGGTCATCCTCCTTTTTATAGCAAAAGTAGGTGGAGCGGAGTCAGTAGAGAGGAATCACAAAAGGTCCTTTATATTTCCATATCATCCCACATAAATATTTGGAGGAAAATTGTATTTCTTTGTAGCATCCTTGACACTTTGTAGCTTCAAGGGTACTTGATGTCCCTTTTACCAGTTCCTGATGATAGGTTTCCAGAATTAGAATACAATTACCATGTAACCTATCCAAGAAGAACTTGAAAACCTCTTGCAAACTTTTACAGCAGCTAAAACCCTACAGAATTATAGATTTTGACTGCAAACTACAACAAAAAAGGGTCCCTGTTAACTAGCAGGATGGTTACAATAATCTTTCAGAACTTCCATCTATCTAGTCTTAATTTTTATGCATTTTTAAAAATATGTGTGACATTTTATTTTATTTAAAGGACATAATTTCTAGGGATGTATGTGATTTCCATAGTAAAGCACGTCTTGACTGTATTTTTTAAAGGGTGTACAGGTAGTCTAGATACCTTGATGGAAGAAGCAATGATGTAAAAAAAAGGCAACTGGCCCACAAATCCTCGTGTCAACAGGAAAACAGAACAATCTTCTGTTCCTCCATGCATGGACCAAGTAAGTTAGATCAAAACTTAATTTTAAGATGATAACAAGATAATTTCTTGACAGATGTCCTAGTTGCAATTAGGTCTGCTGGATTAATTAATGAATCTTAGCAAACTGCCCTACTAAAATTAGCCTCAGAAATGCAAGTATTTTACAAGTCACAATTTTGTAGTTTTCTTGTGCCTTTCTCAGTGGTTACCTTTATGTTGCTAAAGCTGGGATTTCACTTTTACCAAGGCTGATTGCCCACTTCCTTTGCAGTGGAAATCTTAAGTTAAAATCATCAAAGCGCTGGTGGATATCTGAGACTTTCAAACAGTTCTACTCAAAAAAGAACGTTCTTCCAATAGAAAAATTAGAAACCTTATCTCATTGCAAGAGAATGGGTTTTTGGAAGAACACTAGACTCTGCATGCACTAAAGGACTACGACTCTCACAAGTGGAGGACTAATAACGCACAGAGCTCTTAGGCTGACCTGGATGCTCAAATCAGGTGCAGATGTCTCCAGCTGGCATTGAAGTGAATGCTCAGAAGATGTTATTTCACTAATTTCTATTTTGTTTGGATTCTTTCACCTCAGTGAATCAACTAGTTGCTGCTAACTAAGCCTGCAAAATCCTAATGGAGGCAATGTAATGATCATACTGCTCTGAAGTATCAAGGCAGTAGTCTTGACTCTGCTTAGTTACTTCTGGAAAACTAAAGCACTTTTTCTCCACAATGCTGCTCCAAGGAGGTAGCTTTTAATTAATTCCCTATTGGAAAACCACCTTTCTGGAATAATAAAAAAAAAAAAAGCACATAAGTGTCTGTGATTTAACTCCTCTTATTTGCTTCCTAGGACTAGTAGCCCATCTGACTATTTGAATATTCTTTCTCATGCATTCTTCCTTTTTTTTCTTTTTCTTTCCTTTACCAAAGTATTTTGATATTTGCTTTAACCTTGCAAAAATTTCTGTGATCTTTTCTAAAACAGAGCTTCATGATTTATTTTTGCTCAGTAGGTTAGATAACTTGTTCTCATGAAGACAGGTCAGTGACATACAAGAAAGGAAATGTGAGTTATCTGCCCACATCCCATAGTGTAGATAGCATCTCAGACTGAACTATGCAACTGGAATATTCCTAGTAATATCAAGAACTCATGAGGTGTGTCCAATAGCACTTTGTTTCTTCTCATTCCTTGCTTCAGTCAGCCTAGCTGTTTGTGCAGACAGGAGCTCTTTAATTTTAGGATGAAAGAAATTATTCTAAGCAATTTTTTACTGGAAATGTCTTTACTCTTGAAGTAACATGTTGATTGCATGTACCATTGAGACTGTATTATGTAGTTCATTGCTCAGAATATCAAGACAGAATTGCCTAATAAGAGGAGCATAAGACAAGATGATTTGCATAGCTCGGTTGAACTTCAGAGTTTGCATTTCTGAGCAGGAGAAAACGCCAAGATTCCATAAGGCAACTACTTATTCCAAATCTGGCATTTCTCCTATTCAGAAACACAGATTGTGAAGTTCACTGAAGTTACTGAAATCAATCAATTTTTTCCTGATTATTTTAATAACAAGCACATTTTCTGTTTATTACTTTTTGCTTATATACTGTTTGCATATTAAGATATTAATTAAGTATATTCACTTAACTGCTGTCTCTCTTTCCTGATTTTCCAAGAAGAATTTCTGTGGTACATTTAAAGGAGTAAGGAACATAGTCAGGTTGATACATGCTTGCCTTTGTTGGAAAATTAAGATGAGTATCATGCACAGCTCATTTGTGGCTTTGTCTTATGTCATTCCATTACTTGCAAGTTATACAAGTAATTTCTAGAACCATAAATATAAGGTGTTTCACACAGACGGTCTGTAAACCTGACCTGAAGGTTGTGTCTGTGTGAATGAATAAAATGGACTACTCTTTGAAGCCAAAGCCTGTGTCCATATGGCTTTTCCTCCTGACTGTATTAGTTGTATTCATGTTGGGGATGATCCTTGGCCTCTGCAGATCCTGCAAATACAATTTTGAATTGTGGAAGAGAGGTAGTTGGCCTAAGCCAAAACTATGCCAGGAACCTCGATAAAAATTCACATTACACTTGCACACCCATGCTATGACCCTGCTGAGCTTATCAGTATAGTATTATCAGATTTTGTTGTATCCCTGCCTGCCTTAGGATACTATCCAGGGTCCCTTTCTGGCTTTCAAGGCCCAGCCCAGCTCTGTGTACTGAACTCAGTGGCTTAGGGATAGATACCTTCACAGAAGAGGGGGAAAGGCAAAAACCACCTCCCTCCTCAGCCTGGGTTTACTTATTGGCAGCAGTGCTGCTTTGTGACCTGGGGAGAGGAAAAAATGAACGTAATGGTGGGTCTGTCAGACCTTCCTCATGAGCAGCGGTTGTTACACGCCCTCTACTTTGTTGAGCCACTTGTTCCCCCACTGGAGGCTTTAAACAAAGATATCATCTGTGATTTGTAGGTTTTGTGAAACCCATGGAAACTTTGAGGATTCAGTGCACAATCTGCCTGAGACAAGACAGCACATCAAGTGATTGCATGTGCAAGTAATTACATTCACTTGTTTTCAATATCCAGATAGTTTGTGCATGCATTTTTCCATAAGTTGTTGAAAAACTGACTTTAAATATTTTGCTTTTCATTAGAAAAAATGAAGATTTCACAGCGACAGACATAGTCAGCTCTTCTTCTGGGGATCACATATGTCAAAATATTGTGTTGTTTGGGGTTTTTTTTTCATTATAAGCATCATCAGAACAAAGAATGAGAACATAGGTTCTGGGCTTGATACTTGCTGTTGAATATTTTACAAGACTATAATAAAAGGTTATTTGAAATGTTCTTATGTAATTTGCTACTCCAGTGAAAAACAGCTATTAAAACTTTATAAGCAGCTGTGAAGTTGCCCCTGTGAAAAATCAAATTCTAAATAACAATTTGGTTTCTGTGGTACTTCAGAAAGTGGTGTATTCTAGTCTGTCTATACTTAATACATTTTACTGACATGATTATATCTGATAGCAATGTAATTTTTTTTTGGTCATGATAACTGTGCTTCACACTATCCTTCCAAAGATGTAGGTATGCTGGCATTCTTGCTGAAGATATGACTCTTGCTTCACTGCCAAAAATAGGATATACCTTTAAAACATGTTTAAGCTGAAATTACCATTTCTAGATGAGGAGAATGATTTGCCATATGTGGGATTAATTAAAAGAGGTGTTCTTAAATGCATGTAAGACTTCAGTTTCATGGGACAGAACAGTTCTGAATAAATAAAGTCCTGTCTGCTTGGCAGCAACCTTGCTGACTCTTAATGACTTTATCCTGTTTTTCAGTGTTTGTTTTTGTTTTGTTTCTTAAAATCCCCAAGTTCTTGCATAATCTGATTGCTTCATGAAAGCCTATATTTCTAGTGTTCATAGTTGTGGAGAAAAAGCTTGAAAATGGTTTTCCAATCCTCACTTCTAACAGAAGAAATGGAAGGATGTATAATGTGCAGTATTTTAGAATACGGTAATCTTTAAACCAAGTTCCTTCTTTTTGAGACCTACCATTTTTATTTTTTATTATAATGGCTTTATAAATTTTATTTGCATCAGTTAATTTGAAATGTTTGGATCTCAGCTACCAAAATGTCCAGGCAAAAATTAAAAAATGTTATTTTTAATAGGGTTACTTACATTAGAAGAACATGCTTTTCAGGTTTGGAGACTTCCGCTCAAAACTGTATCTGTTTTCTCTTTGGAAACTGATTTCAATAAGTATACTTAGCTTTTTAAGATGTACTTTGTGAACTAAAACTTGGGAGTTGAACTCTGTGCAGATACTGGTTACTAACATTCCAAGACGTGTAGATTTGGAATAAATTTCATGAGCATAAGATGCCCCACCATTTTGTTAAGATAAACAGTGTCCATGAGCCTCCTCAGATGTAGCATCAAGAAGGGGTATCTGCCTGTGTGTGACTGTCCACATCTGTTAATTCAAAGATTTAAATGGGAAATCCAGCACTCAGGGACACCAGGTGGATATCTGATACTCTCTGAGGAATTTGTGCTTCATAATCCATTCTATGGATTATTCACAGGCATGCTTTTTTCCCTGCTTGTGACATAAAAAATATGGCTGAAATATTTGTATCAATAATTAATCCTGGTATAAATCAATACAAGTTACTAATAAATGGGAAACAGAGACATCTTGCTGCCAAAAATGAGCTGTTAATGCCTCTTCACTTACTGAAATGGCATGCTGCATATCACAATTGTTCTGTTACTGATTACAAAATATTTCTCTAGGTGAAAGTCAGAAATATTCTCCAGCTCTACAGTGAAAGCTGGAGTCATGGCACAGTATAATTTTAGATTGAAATAAATATGCATCGAGCATGAGAAATAAGGCGACGCAACTCTTTATGTCTACTTTTCATGACTCTTCAAAAGTACTTATGTGACTTAAGAGCCTAAGGGCTCAATTCACTTGTCCACACAAGTTCTATTGTGGATCTTGTTCTATTTAAAACTCATTGGGGTATCAAAGCTCGCTTGTGGGGTGTCGGAAATTACACAGGAGCTATGGAAAAACCGTCTCATTTGGGTATAGCAGCTGGAGACCAACAAGAATATCCTACAGTGCATGAAATGGCACTAGATGAATGTGTCCTGGCAACTAAACCTTCAAACCTTCACAGTGTGGGCTGGATTCAAGCTTAGGATCTGTTCTTGGAGAAGGTATCTGTACCACTTTTTCTAATGAATGTCAGAGCTCAGAGTGGCTACCCCTTTCTATTGAGGATGTTTCTCAACACAGTAACTCTTTTCCTAGCCAACACACTTGCTCCTTGCACAAAGATCATACAAATGGTGAGGGACAACCCCCACGTCCCTGGTAACAGAGTTCAACAAAACCCAAGGACTTTGCCCCATGCCACAATGATGTCCTGTTGGTGCGATCATAGTTCTGAAAAATGGCAGAAGTGGGTGTGATTTCTTCAGGCCAAGAATTGTGGGGCAAGTGCTCTAATCCGTAGAACCTAGCTACTAATGGATATTTTAAAGAAAATGGTGGATATGTCCACACTGTGTTATGGGCCTGATCTTTTCAAGATGTAGTACTCAAAATTCTGAATTTAATTCTCAAATCTCTCTTTGAGAGAGATATACCTGAGACATATACTTGAATCTGGCAATAAATCAGTCAGAAATGAGACTTAAGTCTGGGAAATACAGGCACTGGTAAAAATTTTGTCCCTCAGCAGTGATTAAACATACTGTCCGTGCAGGGGTCTTACCTAGTAGCACAACATCAGTGCTTCCCAAAGTTTTCCCTTAGCAAACCTACTTCCAGGGTCACAACCCCACTTTCATTTTCACTTCCAGGCTTGTGGGCCCCAAGTGGGGTCATGACCCTAACTTGGGAACTGCTCTATAACACATTGAAAAAATTAACATACCAGCCAGTAAATACATCAGCAAAACAAGCCCATCCAGTCTGCCCAAGACCCTGCTGTCTGCCATCCCTAGGGGCCTTACCTATTAAACATGGGGTTTCAAAGCTGTGTATCTACTTGTGAGCTCACGTACTGCTTTGTGTGTGTGTGTGTGTTACCATTGTCTTGTAGTCTTCCTTTGTGCTATTTAGCTAAGTTCGGTGGTGACAAATATGTGCTAACACTTCTGACAATATGACCTCCTTTTTCTTGCTCATTCGTATGTTGGAGGTGCTGCTTAGATTTATTATTTACACGTAGTAGAGCTCATAGTCATTGTTTGTCAGAAACAAGACCTGAAGAGTCTACTGTTCCCACAGCTGGAGCAACACATACACATCTGCTAAAACTGCAGCGTAAATTGTATTGTCCCTAGCAATTAATCACTTACACTCTATTCTGTGATTCTCCTCCTCCTAACTCCTACTGGTCTTTACCTTCTTCTCTTTTCTTTTTCCTCATCTGTCTTCTGTTCTCCATTTCTTATGAGTCTCACACTTAATTTTTTAGCATCTTCTCCAGAAGTGCTGAGTTTGGATGTGGATGTGCAAAAGTTTCTACTTCTCTTGCAGAACATTCTGCTACTGGATTTCAAAGAGCTTTGCACAGGTTATGGAAGCATACAGGTTATGAAATCTCAATATCTGCCTTCTACACTGGAGAGATTATAACACCAGCGCCATTACCCACAGTCACCAAAAAGTCAGTAGCAAAGAAAAACATGGATCTCCCATTCCATGTGGAGTCCCATGGTGGACTCCAAGCAACATGATTAGCACAAAATATACCAGTAGATGGCACTTCAGTGTTCATAGAATTGCTCCTGCATCTGAGGGTCTGATACAAATGGCCTTCTGGTGTATAGTTCTTCATACGCAACTTTCAGCACAATTTGATTTCTTTTTATTCTTACAGTCTTTTTCCTTGTAGCTTTACTCTGCCATCATCTTTTTTTTTCATTTACCTTGCTGTGACACTTTGCTGTTACTTCTTCATTTCTCTCAATTTTACATTTGCTATGTCTCATTTGGAAAAGAAAAGAAACAAACACCATCACCCCCCCCCCCAAAAAAAAAAAACCACCAAAAAAAGTAAAATAAATCTAATAAAGGGAATATCACTCATTGATTTATTTTCAGAAAAGAGTTCTCTACATGCTGACTAGTTCGTTACTGAGGAGAACTGGGGTAGTGGTGAGTGGAAGCAGTAAGATTAAGTCTCAAATATTCTGAAGCCTCACTATGTATTTTTTGCAGTGTGAGGTGAAGAGCTCTCTGCTAATTTGCAGTGTGTCTGTGAAGCACAGTGTATGCACTCAAATCTCTATGTTAGACTACCCTTGCTCTACACAGGCTCTGGCTACACACTTCAGGTTCTGGCCTTTTCTCCAGATAGGAAATGAAGACTTTGTTTGGGCTTCTGTTGTGGGCTGTGGGTGGATTTTGCCCCATCAGCTCATGTGGTGCTGCTTGGTATGTTGCTGGCAGTGGCAAGTGGCTTTCAATTATGGCTGAAGTTCAGAGCCTGTAAGTGGAGAATGCTGGGGAGATTTATAAACTAATTGTCACAGCTTCCAGGCACACTGGGTTGAGAAGCATGTAAACTCTTGAGTTTACGCGCTGTATAAATTTGGAGCTCTGGCTCTGTATATTTATAGGGATAGGCTCAGTCCCTTTTTTCTTTCTCGTAAAAAGAATGAAAATTAGTTAATTAAGGTTGAAGTCCATATGTGAAAATACTCATTATTTGTATATCTTTAATGTCAAGCATTTTAGGCTTTTAGTAGTTTTGGTGGAGTCACCATTTGAAACAAGGATTTGAATTGATCTGAGTAAACCACTGTAGGTTGGAAAAGATTATGGAAAACATCCCTGAAGAGCATTTTTTACTTGCTCCAGTGGGCACTATCTATTATTTTTCCAAGTTCCTTGTCTTGGGTTTGGGCTTTTTTGGCTTTCCTTGCTGTCTTGACCAATTTAGCTAGTGCTAGTTATTGTCTCTTTGAGAATTATTGTCAGTAACTAAGAAAAAAAAATTGCAAATCTGAACAATAGCATTGTTTTAAACTGCATTTTAACTGTTTCGCTCTTTCCTTTTATTTACTTGTTTTCACTTAAAAATATAAATATTTTATGCATTTTATCTACTACACATTCTACGCAGCACAGAGTGAATGTTCTAGGCATAGGTGCTGCATTCCTTGAACAGCAAAAACTTTCACTAAATTCAGTGGGAAAATAGCATTTACGGGAAATTTTAGGATCCCTTAATGATCATATAATGGAAAGACATATTAAGGGAGGAACATTCTTTTGTATCTTGGATCTGTGGTGATATGGTTGCTCCTTCAAGGTTTCTTGAGGGAATTGTTTCTTTTTAACTGGACATTCCTTTCTGATTTTGGAGTCTGTATGACTTGGAAGTAGGTGGTCATGCCTTCTCATAGTATCATAGGATAATCCAACTTGGAAGGGTTGCCAGGAGATCATCTGCTGGATTGTACTATTGTGGGAAAAGGTTTCCTTTAAACCCTACGTGAACTTCTTTTGTTTCAGCTGATGCACACCTTGTCCTGATACATGTGCTGCTACAGAAAGAATGGCTCTGTCCACAAAATGACCTGCTTGTAGGTGGAAAAGGCTGATCTGAGGTGCTTCCAGAGCCTTCCTTTCTCCAGGCAGAAACAACTCCATCTCTCAGACTCCCCTTGCAGGGCCAGTGTCTCAGCCCTTGAGACTCTGCGTAGCTCACTTGTCATCAGTGCAACCTCAGTCTCCATTGTCCAGTGACTTGCATAATTACCTGTCTTATCTATTTGTTTTGCCCTGTGACCTTTTTTAGCAATGCTTCTAATTCAGAAATGAGATAGAAGCACATTTTAGTATCTTCAGTGGCCACCTACCAGCATCAGCCTTGTAGTTCCAGGTGCCTCTTAAAATATAAAGGTCATTGGAAATTAAGATGACAGGTACATTACATGAAGCTCAGCAGAAGATTATAGGAACACTGTTATCTGAGTAAGAACATTTCAAATTGCTAAGCAATCTTGGAAAATTTATTAAAACTGTTCTTGTTATGTAAAACTTTTTGTGTATAACCATGCTATACTGCGTAAGAATGATTTAAAAAAAAATACTGCTTTTGCTGTGGACCTCTAAAATGCTATGAAACTTACCAATTAATTGATAATGAATTTTTAAATCGTTCCAAGTTTCGAAATATTAAATTTTAAATTTTTTACTAGTTCAAAAATCTTTCAAAACAGATGGCTAAAATCTGTGTCTGGAATATGCATGCTGTGGTTTCATTTTGGGAAGTTCTGAGTACCTGTAGACCTCACTGAAACAGTGGGAGGTTCAGATGCTATTACTGAGTGGCACTGGTGGAAATTCAGGAGCCTTTACACATTCAAATCTACACTTCAGCACCTTGGTAGACTCATTGTCCTGAATCGCCTGGGACATCTGATTAACTGTTATCAAAGTCCATACTTCCTTCTCGGTTTTCTGACACATTAGTATTCTTCAATCCCATGGTGATGTTGACCAAGTCCATTTAAAGATTAGGAGATCAAAAGAATGTAGTTGTAGATTACAGGAAAATGAGACAAACCTGTGGGTTTTAACACCAAATCAGTCTCTGAGCCAAACACTGTGGCTTGCACCACTTGTATTTCTCCACAGTGTGATAATTTCATTGGCCAGACTGTTCAGATGTAACAAATGAATGGGAATAATACAGATGATCCCAAATGATTATTAACAAAATCCAGCCACTAGGATCTATAATGTATTTATATCTATCAGGAAAAAGAAAAATTTAAAAAAACGAAGGAGTTACATAGTGCAAATTATTTTTCATATACTACCTGCAAAACTCATGCTGCCATTGAGGGTCAGACAGGCCTTGGAGTTACAGGAATATCAAACAAAAAATGTAATTTTTTATCTTCAGGGAGTTATGAATTTCCTGTCTGATACCTTCTGAATACCTTGGTCTATATACAAATGCTATGCTTCACCAGAAAGCATGGAATCCTAGTTCTTCAAAGGGATAAGATGCAGATGTTTCTGTTCTGGTGATTCATTGTGTAGTAAAATGTCACTGCCTAGAGAACAGTGCAGCACACTGAAATTTCATTTCACCTGACTTGCATTTGGAGGGAAAGAAGGAAACATTTTTATGTAAGAAAAAATAAAAGGAAATAAAGAAACAGAAGGGAAAAGAAAAAGAAAGAAATAGCAGCTGTTTGAAATTTGTAGAGAGGCTTGGAATGTAGCTTTATTTGATGTGTATTGCAGGGAGAAGGCGAGCAAAGAGGTAAAGGTGCAAAAGAGGTCTATGATACGGTTCTTAATTCTGTCATAAGAGCACAGCTATCAGAAATGCATTCGAGTGTGATCAAAATTGAGTATACTCTTTTGCCTGTGTTGCGCAGACAAATACATTTGGGAACCAGGGCTTTTGAGGCAATATTCTTATTGTTCAAATGCCTCAAACTGAGTCTCTTAGAATTAAGGTGATAGTATTTTAGTGCCAGAATGTGGGGTTCTGTTTTTAAACACATGCACTCCACTCTGAGTTACTTTGCCTGCACTTCTGAATGGAGTTCACAGACTTGGGATTCAGTACAAAAGTATACTCCATGGTGATCCAGGAGTTTCAGAAATGTGATTTACAGCAAGGGGAATATGTATGCCAGACAATACAAAACACTGAAGAAAAAGATGTTTCTGAAAATTTATTTCTCTTCTGGTTTTAGGAGCTTGTCCACATGGTTTCAGAGCTTCTTATATCTTTCTGTACTTAAACATCCAGACATCTTTGTTTCCTAATTTGAACACACAAGTGCCCCTTCTTTAGACTGAGGGAATTATATTCACATTTCCACTTCCCAAAAAGCTCACCATGTACAAGCCTTGAAGAGAGGAAGAAAAAAGTAGTCTCTCACTCCTGTTGTAACTATGACTCAATGTAGAAAAAGATTTGAGATTCCTAATCTTGATTTAAGCAGAGAGTTAAACATGATTTCAGAGCTCAAGGATGGAGGCACTTACCTGCTGGGGGAAGGAGGAAGAGAAGCAACCTGGATTCTGGCCCCCACTTCAAGCACTATTTATGCATGTTATTCAATTACAAATGCAAAATGTGTAGGCAGCCCCTGGGGCAATAACCCAGGACTTCCTCTTCAAAAGGAGCACCTATTAGGATTGCAAATTATCCTCTCTCGATGAATCTTGTTTCCTGCCCAATACAGAAATATGGCTTCAGCAGGCATGACAGACAGTTCTCCAGCCTGAGCTTCACCTTGAGTTAGTGCTGGATGCGCTCTTGGGAGATGTGGGAAAGATGTCCTCAGAAAGAGACTGGCAGTGAATCTGCATCTACCAATTCAAGAACAAGTGCCTTATCTACAAGTATGATACTATGTAAAATGTTGGCTATTGTGCTTCCACAACCTCTGGACGTGTTTCTGGGAGAAAGTCTCTGGGGCTGTTGTGATTCATGATGAGGCTGGCCCATGGTAGGCATGCTCAGAAGATGCTTACTTCATGAAGCCTCTCAGGATATGCCACACCTGTACATCACAAACAGGCTTTGGTGCAAGGTAGGTTTCAAGATTTTCAGCTGTATAGAAATAGCAGTAACAATGAGAGATGCAGTTTCAGAACTTTTAAATAATTTTATCAGCAAAACTCTGATGTAGATTTTTGTGGCCATTTAGCATACATGTACTTGTGTAAATATATCTTCTTGGAATTTTTGTTTCTTTTTTGAATTTGTCCAGTGGTGGTGTTCTCAAAGTTATTTTTGTGAACCAGCAGCAGGACATAAAACGAGAACCCAGAAATCCTGCTCTGCTATAGTCTCTCTGTAAGACATGTAAATATATTTACAATTAAAATCAGTATTTTAATGTTGTTGTTTTGTTGGAAATGAAGTAGCTGGCACCTAAATGAATTTAAGAAAAATATTCTCTGATAGTCCCTATAATCTATTAAACAGGTTGTTTCTCTGTCACTGACATGTATTTATTAGTTCCTTGAGAGGATTTCCAATAGATTCCTTTTCCATACCTTTGTTCTGCTGGTCCCTATTCTCTTTTATTCTGGGTTCTGTTCCCCTAGGAGACCAAAATCCTGCTCCCTTTGCTCTACTCCCCATGTACTTCCTTCCAAAGAGACTATTTGTCTAAATGAGGTAACAGGAGGTAACATGAGGTAACAGAAGGGCAAATACTTTTGCTATTACTGTGAATATAATATTATAAATGCATGCTTGTCATTTTTATGTATTCAGAGATGAATAAATTATGTTTGCTTTGGATAATGCTAAACAATCCACTACAAATTAGAATTTTATATATAGTAGAAAATATGCAGAAGACTATAGCGGGAAATGCTTCAAATATTTGTATTTAAACTAAAAGGGTGAATCAACTTCATTCAGACCTCAGTTCAGCAAAGTACTTAAAATATCACTGAATAAGATGTGTTAATACATTTTTAAGTTTTATGTAATATGATAGAGAAATTTTTATGAGTGGGGCCTTATCTGTGAGAACAGCATGACCAGGTAGCACAGAATGGGATTTTGGTTCCTGCTGTGCCTATGCTGGTTACCTTTCCTCAATTCACTATTGTATTAGTATTAGTAGCCAGTCTCAAACAGTGTCCAGTCTTAATACAGGCTGACCAAAAAGAACTTCTGAATTAAACTTCCTTTTGGGAGAAAAATAATTTCTAATTGATAGTGTTCTCCTTGATTATTTGTTGGACTTCTTCTTTTTTTGTCTTTGCCGTTTGTTACACCTCTTGAATTTTGGCAAGTAGATCCTGTTTTGCTTTTTTCTATTGGTCATCTAAATGGATCTGAAGCATAGCAAAACTTCAAATGCATATTCAAATTCTCCTAGAAATATGAAAGTAAAAGATGTCTAAAATAAAGCGTGGGGCAGTGGAGGGAAGGGATACCATCCAGAGAGACCTGGACAGGCTTGAGGGGTGGGACCATGCAAACCTCATGGAGTTCAGCAAAGCAAAGTGCAAGGTCCTACACCTGCATTGGGGCAATCCCAGACACACCTGCAGGCAGAGGAGTGATTGAGAGCAGCCTTGCGGGGAAGGGCTTGGAGGTGATGGCTGATGAAAAACTCAACATGGGCCAGCAATGTGCACTCACAGCCCAGAAAGCCAAGGGAATCNTGCATCCAGCTCTGGGGTCCCAAACATAAGAAAGACATGGAACTTTTGGAGCAAGTCCAGTTGAGGGTCATGAGGTTAGTAAGATGACTGGAGTACGTCTCCTATGAAAACAGGCTGAGAAAGTTGTGGCTGTTCAGCCTGGGGAAGAGAAGGTTGTGTGGGGACCTCATAGACACCTTCCAGTATCTGAAGGGACCTACAAGAAAGCTGGAGAGGGACTCTTTGACAGGAACTAGAGTGACAGGGCAAGGAGGAATGGGTACAGACTGAAAATTCAGACTAGGTATTAAGAAGAAATTCTTTACTGTGAGGATGGTGAGGCACTGGAACAGGTTGCCCAGGGAAGCTGTGGATGCCCAGTTCCTGGAAGTGTTCATGGCCAGGTTGGATGGGGCATTGAGCAACCTGGTCTAGGTGGGAGGTGTCTCTGAACATGGCAGGGGAGTTGAAACTAGACGACCTTAACGTCTGTTCTAACCCAAATAGTTTTGTGATTCTATGAAATGACTGGGTTTTTTTGAGAGTATTGAGAGGGGAACAAAAATGACAAATCTCTTCTCCTCTGTCACTGTACTTAGACTTAAACTTAAATAGTAATGAACTGGAGACATTGCCCCTATCTGAAAATAGGGTTTCCTGTATCAATATGAGCTGAGAGCTTCAGCCTTAAACAGTGTTGCATAGTGCAAAAGAATCCAGAGGACCAGAACCACTCAGAATGAAAAACTGAGGACTGCCTCTAGGGAAAATTCCACTTTTTATTTTTTTTTCACTCATCATTTATTTACAAATACACATTATAACTTTTATATACATTGCACATTTACATGGTAGAAAAGTACAAAACTATATATTTAAATGAATTTATATTTAACTCGCCATGTTTGAAAATATAAAATTGCATCAGAAAAAAAGTATTATGAAAAGCAAGAAACTTGAACTGATAAAGCTTTGATATAACTTTTAGCAACACACCAATTGGGAAAGAAAACTTTGAAAGCGTTACAGCAAGACCATCTTAAAGGAAACACCTGATAAAACTCTTATGCATGTTACAAAAAATAAAGTAATAAAAATAAAATAAAACCTTTATTCTCACTACAGTTAGGCCTGTAGCTGTTATCAAACTTCACAATCCAATTTCTTTGGGTTCAAAATTTGTATAGTACAGTATAAACTCTCAATACACTGAGATCATTTCAGTATACAATGTGATCAGAAGTAGAGAAAATGAAGTTGTCTTGGGGTGACTTTATTCTGTTATATCCCCTATCACTGCAAGAGGTTTCCTTAAAGATTGCCTCACTGCACTGTGAAAGTATACTTAAGTCAGTTACAATGCCTTTTGGTCAGTCAAGATTCCTTGTAAACAAAAACACGAGGGATCTTTAATGTACAGAACCGGCAAAAAGAAAATCCAATAAATAAACATAACAGAAACTGACATGCAAATTTGTTTAAGTGGAAAAGAGTTAACATCAGTGAAATGAAGAGATGAGATCATGTGGGTAGGCTCTAAGGAATGGACTTTCATAGTTTACAAGAAAAAAGAAAAGCTTTACTTTACAAGCAAGAGACCTCACAATAAATAACACTGCTCTTCCCGTAACGAATAAATTTCTTCAAAAAACAAGGTGTACGGTCAACCAGACATTTTATGTATAAATTATAAAACATGACACAGTATAAATAAATGTCTACGAGACTCAACTATATGTATACTTTTTTTTTCTCCCCAAAATAAATAAGCATACACTTATTTACAGTACGGACATTGATTTTGTGCCCAATGGCTGTTCCAATAGTGATGGAGGTTTTACCACTCTAGAATGGAAGATATAGGAAAGCTGTAGTCCTGGTCTTCATCTTCCTCTTCATCCTCTGGGTCTTCATTAATTGCTAGATGGGGGAATACAGGGGAGCTGTTGTTTAAATAAGGACAACAACAGCGCAGAAGCAGCTCAGTGCATGTTTTCAAAGCCCTCTGAACAGCCATAATACAGCGTTGCATTTTATGCGACTTGTAGTGAGATGCTCTTTGGCATCTGCTGTTATGCAATAAGGTTTTTTATACATAATCTATGAAGTCATAACTGCAGAAAGTTCTGAAGAATCAATGGCTCAGGTTTTATTGGCAGATTCCTGAAATCAAATAAAAAGCGCTCTGGTGTTTTAGTTTAATTGCTTTGTGTCCTTCATTGAGAGTTAGTAGAGGCAACTGTGCTAAACCAGGTGCCACGTGCTACCTTTAAGCTTGTTCTTTTGGACCGACTTAAGAGTTTATCCAGGTGTTAATAAAGCAATCAGCAAAGCACACGAGAGCAGACAAAGTACAAAAAAAGTCACTAGAATTACACTCCTCGGGCAACCCCTTTCTGATAGAATGGCTTGTCCTTGGAACATCCCCAAAAACTCCAACTTGAAGGCCAGCTCGTTGTTGGAGATCTATTGCATTTTATCAGCAACCAAAGTGTGTGCGTGAAAGATAGATACTTATATTCTACTGTACCTTGAATCAATAAATCAAGCTTTCTTATGTTTAAAGGTGTAAGTCTTCATTACCTAGGCATCGCCTTCAGAAGCCTTAAGTGTCTGCAGAGTTAAAAATCTCACTTACAGTTGCAAGATCCAGAGTGCTTAACTTCTAGAAGCACACCCATGGAGCAAGCGGCCTCTTTCATGGCACACTCGCTTGGGTAAGTTGTGTTATCACTGGCACACACTGCTTCTTCTGACTTGCTTTCAGGGCATAGCTCATCACAGAGGGCGCACCGACCTCTGCCAACCTTAAAATCCCACAAGCATTTCTTCCCAGCACTGCATTGAATGTCTTCACAGGATTTGGCTTCTAAAAATAACACAGAATACTAGAGGTAAGTGAAAAGACAAAGCAAAAAGCAAAGAAAGACAAGCAACCCCCAAAACCTCCCTTTCCCCTGTGAACTGTGAAGAAATAAAGTTCAGATGTAGTAGATGTGATGATACTTGCTGAATTTGCTCAAGCAAGTATTCCCTTGGACAACATTGCCTGTCTATATGTGGGGGAGGAAAGACAGCTGTGCCAGCAAAGCTTGGCCCTGGGAATACAGAATTACATTTGCCTATTGTACATTACTTTCCTGCTCCATTTCATGTCAGTGGAAATTCGGCTGCCCAAATTAGCAGTAAGTGCGGGATTTGTCAACAGGTCCAGCATTTCTAAATCTACTATTTTTAAACTAACCCACAGAGAGCAGTTGTCTACAAGATTTGAAAGGGAATTCACCTCAACCTATGCCAACTAAAAGCAACCTGAGACTCCCTCAAACTCCCCCAGCAGTTTTGGGGAGCAGATGCCACCCTGCAGGTTCTTCATCACAATGCACTGCACTATCAGTCCTTTCTGGAATCACTCACAACACAGAATGTCAGGTTGCACAGAAATTATTTGTCTATCTTCACCCACTCACTGTCTCCAAACCCCACAATTATTTCTAAAGAGGAAAAAGTGATCAGATGTTTTCAATTTAGTTAACCTAATCTTTGCCAAGACCACTTGAAGACAATTGTTTCCAGGAATCCAGGCCCACTGAATACAGAGACCTTAATATGTTGTAACCATCTCAGCATCTATTTCAGGGAGGCTACTTCTCCATTGGATACTAATGTCAGCACCCACAGCCATAGCAGGATCAGGCCCTCTTGTTCCTCATTCTTACTGCAAACTTTTCCAGGACTAAGTTCACCCTGGTTCTCCTCTTCAGGGAGGGGAGCATTAACCCAGGCTGCTGAAGTCTCTCTTCCTCCCCAGCACTAGCTACATCCTTCGAGTTACACATACTGGATAGTGTGAAATAGGTGACTGAGCAAGCTCCCTCCACTCTCAGTCTCCTCCAAAGATACTTACTGACACATTTCCCTTCGTAGGCTAATCCAATGGATCTTCCCAGGAGGCAAGTAGCTTTCCTCAGGTGGCAGGCACTGGCGTAGGTTATGCCGTCATTCCCACAGAGATATTGTTCGGGGGAGGTAGGCTCTGGGCAAATTCGATTGCATGTCACACAGTAGGCATTGTTGGTTTGGTCAACCACACATGTGGAGCTGCCTGGGCATAAGACATCCCTGCAGGTCTCTGAAATACAGACAGAAACACAGTGATTAGTAGAAGATACCCGGATCCCAGTGAGGAGTGAATAGGTGACAAGAAGAACAAATGATCAGGTAAAAGCCTTCAGCAGCTCTCCTCATTTAAGGGCTGCCTTCCCCTCCCAGGGTAGCTAGTGGAACACAAGTGCTGCTACACTATGGGGAACTCTCAGTTCAACTACATCCTTGTCTGTTGAGCATGGTCTAGTTACTGTCTCCCAGCCTGGTTCCTGTGAGGAAGTACATCCAACAACTCAATCCCTACTCAGACAGACACCCTTTGGCATTTGAGGGAGATTGGATTAGATTTGCAAACCTACTTTTGCATTTGCCCTGATACTGGACTTCAAGTTCGGGCTGTTCTTTACATCTGGCTTTGAGAAGGGCGCACTCGTTCCTGTAGGTTTTCCCATCTAAGCCACACACGGGGCCCTTCCAAGTGATATTAGAGCAATCCGGAGCACAAACACACCGAGGTTTGTTCTTCTTGTTCATTTTACATTTCTTCCCGGGTCCACAGTCCACATTCTCACACGTTTCTGATGGAAGGAAAGAGGCACCACTTTAGTACCAAGCGTGCAGAATAGACTTGGTGTCAAAACTGCTTAAAGAAAAAAAGATAACGTGAACCCACAGCATAGAGCAAAATCACCGTTCCCTCCCTTTCCAGGACACACCACTCGAGGTGAACTCCCTCCGCCAGTGAGGGCAGGGGGGAGAGAGGGTCTCTCCCCTTCTCCTCTTGATATGCAAGGCGGCGGGCAGCAATGGGGGTCCCCTCCATGATCTCGGGGCTGGTACGAGACGCCCCTCAAAGCCCCGACGAGGAAGGAAGCGAGAGGACTGCGCTGCCCCCCTCCAGCTCCCTCCCCTCTCCTCCTCCCCCAGACCAACCCCTGCCGGAGCCGCTCCTCAGCAGGGAACAGCTCGCCAGCACCCCCTCACCTTTGCACGGGATGCAGTTTGGGGCTCCCCCATTAAAAATCATCCACTTAAAAAGCGTGTTGTCGTTGACGTCCTCCGCCGTCCACGACGTGGTCAGGCGGCCGCTCTTGCAGCACTCCTCCTTGCTGAGGTCGGTTTTGTAGAGGACCTGGCAGCGCCCGTTCCGCGCCTGCCGGAGCCAGCAGTTCCCAGCTGCGGGGCGGGGGGCGGGGGGGACACCCAGACGGATCAGTGGCGGCCACCAGTGACCCAGACACAGCACGTGCGCCTTGCCGTGACTTTTACTAGACTGTTTCCTTTTATTTGTCCCGTTTCATAACCCGCAGCTACTACGGCCCATTTGGAAGCGCAGTTTAAAAAACAAACAAACCCTCCCCCCGCCCCAAAAACCCCGACCAAACAAAAAAAATCCACCCCCAAAACCACAAAAGAACTAAAAAACCCAAACCAAGAAAACAACAAAACAAAACCCAAAACAAAACAAAATGAAAGAAAGAGAATACCCGACCAAAACAGACCGAGAGTTTTTGGAGGTATTTATTCCATATGTAGAGCAGAAGGAGCACTGCCGACACGTGACAGAGGCTTGAAAAGGATGTGCATTTAAAAGGGAATAAAAAGAAAATCGCGCTTGCAAATTCCTTCCTCCTCCCCCTGCCCTCTCCTCCTCACCGCGGCTGCACAGCAGCATTGTTTTAGTGCCGCACAGTTTCACTCCCAGCACATTTTGCAATCTGCACGAATTGGGAACATTTGCTGTTAGCGAAGTCTTTCGAAATCTCCACATTTTGCTGTTTCTATTAACAAATGTCTCCTTCACTAAAATAATTCAGCAGAGTTCCAAAAGAAAAGTGAGCAAAGTACATAAAATACAAGGACACTTTGAGTAGGAGGTCCCTACAGAGTTTTAAAAATCGATCAAGCTGGAAAAGTTATAGGTGCCATCTCTCCTGCAAGCATTTCAGAGGAAAGTACACTGTCCTTACACCGGATAGAGTGGGTTTTGTTGGGGTTATTTTTTGCCTTCTTTTTCCCCTAGTATCCCTGTTATGTGTGGAGTCAAGCCAAGAACATCAGTCCAAGCAACTCCCCCCTTTTTAGCTGAAGCATTTTGGTTGGGATGAGCCTCTCGTGAATAACCAATGTGACTTCTCCAGCAACTCAATACCAATTGATTCTGCTGCTAATCCAGTCAGGGCTCGATCCTGCCTCCTTACTCCCATGGGAATGTACCACAGCGAGGGGTCAGGATCGGCCAGCCGAGATGTCGCTGGGCGCGGGGGAAGACCCACCCCCCACAGCTAAAAATCATCGAACAAACAATGCCCTTTAAAAAAAAAAAAAGTTTTGCATCTTACAGTTGCCTACGTTAGATTAACTTATGCTCTGTATCGGTACTGGGGAAGAGAAAAAAATAAAAAAGAAAGAATTATAAAAGAAGCAATGGCAAGACGTCCAAGTTGTGGCTGGAATATGGTCAAGAAAAGGGGAAAAGCCCCCAAACTAAAAATCAATATTCCCTTGTGTCGAAAGAGGGCTCTTAAGAGTTGTCAATATCAGGTTCGGGTTTGTTTTGTTCGCACGGGGAAGAAAAAAAAGAAACCACAAACTTATTTAAGCATACTCTTCAGTGCAGGAGAATTTACAACGCCAATATTTATTCAGACACGCACAC